>LJIJ01001531.1:0-41866 GCA_001718145.1 Orchesella cincta
CTGGTAGCCCAAGCACAAATATACCGAATTGAGCAATAAACATCAAAATGTCATCATTCATTTCTGTTTAAAAATCTAAATATTAGAAATTTACACACAACTTATGAGTTGCAAAATTTAATAAACGAAAACGAACCCGAACAGCGTTCCTTCTTTACAGGGGAAGCTGCGACAATATTTGTTTGGTATAAATTTCTCCTCTCCTTCGCAAGGCAGACTTCTCAAATATTTTTCCAGTCCTGAATCACCCCCACTCAAAGTTTCCACAGCAGTCCAATACTCCTGGAGAGATGGTCGAGCAACAAAAATGTCGAGTCCTTTCCCCTCCACCAATGCCACTCGGTTGAAAGCCGCATCCTCTTTGAACAGCTCATCACAGTTGTTGAGAAGCATCATGGTCGGTGAGAGAAACACAATTTTTCCAAAGGACTTGAGTGAAAAAGCCGACAGCTTAGCAAACTCAGCAGCCCCCAGTCCAGATCTTTGTAGGTCTTCCTCGTTGATGTAGAACAAAGAGTCTAATGCGAGATGGAGCGTCCTTTTCCCCTCCCTTGACACCTTTTGAGAGACGATAACTCCCACCTTCCGGTTTGACGTTGCTCGCTTCAGTGAGAAACAGAGCGTGAGCGCATCCTCTATCTCATTATCCGAAACAACGGCAGTTAGCCAGAGTTGACGGCTGCAATCTGTAACTCAGAAGAATATTATTTTAGCTCAGATACTTTTTTGATATTTTTTATGAGATTTACCTTCCATTGTAACAGCACAGCACTACCACAAAACTTTCGTATGACAATTGCACAAACTATGAAAAAATATTGAGCAACTATATAACGTTGTGTGGAGATGTTCACCGAGCTAATGAAATTGCTCTGACCATTTGTCAGCGTTTATAAATCCGACTGCTGGACCACACCCAATATGAGCATTGGAAAACTGACAAGAAGAAAAGCAGGTCTTACAATTCATTCCAACTACACGTGAACGAAATCTGCGCATTATTTTATCAATAAAAATTTACAAATAAAAAAGATAAAACTAATGTTTAAATTATTTAAAACCATTCGGTCCCAACAATAATTACTGCTTGTAAGGACACATCTCCAATGTGAAACGAAGCAATAAGGAATGTTGGCACATCTTGGATTTCTGACTGGTCATTTGATCTTTCTCGTGGAATACCACATTATCATTGAAATGGCGACGGGTAGCAGTTTAAAAAAAGCTAATTACAGCCTAAGTCAGTTTACATGGTTTATAAAAAATTACACAAAAAAAGGAAGAGGAAACATGTACACGCGGAGTCGAATTTTCCATGTAAAAACGTTCACGGGGAGTTTACAAGATAAAAAAGATTATTTCTACCCTTGAATTTCGTAACATTTATGATGAAAGGGAAAACTGGTTGTGGTTCATCATAAAATTCACTTTTCATTTACGATACAGAAGGGTATATGTAGCTGTAAGAAAATCTGCACTTCATCAACCTCAACAAAATGGGCCGCTTGATAGAAAGTATGGAGATCCAGACCTACCCCAAGCACATCGCTACGAATAATTACTACTCAACTCAAATGTGTAATGAAAGAAAGAGAACCACTGACACACTTATTAGTCTTATTTTATTGTAAAAAAGCATTATAGTCTGTAATTTGAGAAATTAGGGGGTATGAAATGATGATGTTTGATAGTGAGTTGCAAAGAAGGAACTATGCTTTAGTATATTTGCACACAATGTAGCTCTTCAAGTAAAAATGTGTCGAGTTTGGCCAGCTTGTTTAGTTGACCCATTAGAGTTCAAATAAACGGATTTTATGATACTTAATTACAGTCTGGCTGAGCATTCGAATATTTTCTGTAATCGATCAGGTGAACCTCGGCTTGTTTGTAATTGTGACCTGCAGAATAATATTAGTTCGTATTAGCTTCTTTTTTAGCTTGGTTGGGATTGGGAATAAGGATTGGGACCAAGTTGCCCCGAGACTTTTATCATGAGTAGCTTTTGTGTATTTGTTGAGAGTGAAATCGACTTCACACAGGATTGAGTCGTGGTTGTTGCTGTAATGTGAATATTATGCAGGTAAATTAATGCAAATTGTCATTTCAATGGTCCCTAAATATCAGGTATGTAGTGAGATGGTACGACGGATTGTAATTATAGTTTTGTTAGGATCAAAGATTCTTGTACACACCTGCAAAAGATGTAGTAGATTGAAGTAACATTTCAGCTTCTTGAGTAATATTAGCGAATATTTGGATGAGGAGTACAACAGATACATGTACTTCGTGTGTGTCTCTGCCAACATAGTATGTAGTAGGATTGTAAACCGGTTGAGTTCTGTTGGGTTCTTTCTGACAACTTAAAGTGCCTTCAATTCTACAAACTATTTCTGTTTTTAGAAAAACATGGTTTGTCAATACACTCAATAATTTTGAGTATGCATACAAATATAAATTCCAAGTAAGATTCATATACTAATGTTACTTGAGTATAGTTATACATTTTAGATAAGATTTAATGTTTATTTATTTTTTTTCAAAAAATAATTCTAAAATGAGTTTTTCTTCATTGCAAAGCAAAAATTTTTTATTATTAAACAAAAATAACATAATTACTGTATTTCGTAACAATGCAATGTGGAGCATGGTCTTTCAACTGAAATCGTTTTCAAAGCTCATCCCATTTTTTTTGTAAGCATAGGGTGCACAACGGATACCTTCTACGTTTCAAGTGAGCATTATATCTATACAACCGCATTTATTCTTTGATAAAAATACCTTGCCGCAAACTAGACATGGAACTTCTGCTAAACATCATGATAAATTGCACATTACCCGTTATCCTGCACTGATTGAGTTCTTTTCCATTCAAAAATGAATATAACTCGTAATCACAGAAGTTTAAGTTTTTCAGTTTAAAAACATTTGAGCGATTAGAAACGAGTGAAATTACAACCTACAATGAACTTATGAAGTTTGCAAGAACTGTCTTCGAATGTCACTATTAGCAGGAATGAACAGAGACAAAAAACTAATTAGTGTTTTAACTACCACAGATACTATTGTGTTAAGGTATTCTGATGTAAAAACGTACGGCAAAACTAAACTTATTTATGAAGATGTCATTGTTGATGATATTGATGATGATGATGATTGTATACTATGATATTTGGATTTTTTAAGATAACACAATTGATCCCTTAGATTTCAAAGTAAGGTTACTACTACATTTACTTAAATTTTTATTTGTGTACGAATAATTTATACTAATTAATTAGTATATTTGTTCGATAATAATTATAATTTCGATACATTTTTTACAGCTTCACAGAAAATCCTGAGCATAATGTCCATGGGGATCAACTTCAACAGAATTCTCATTTTGTTTCGAGTTCTATCCCAAATCCGACAGTTAGCCAACCAGCCAGCTCCGACCTTCTCAAACACATCCCGTGTTATCATGACGCATCACCTCAGAACAGGGACAAAATAAAAACTGCGAGTCGAATCGGAAATCTGGATTTGATTACTACTCCGTGAATATTTTAGCTTCATAAAAAAAGATTTTAACGACTTAAATATGTACAGAAGGATGTAAAATTGAAGTAAAATTTATTTTAAAATAAAATGTTATTATTTAGGTTCTCAAGAAATTAGCAAAGATAAAACCAATGAAAAATGTCGCTTATCAGCCTCACGTATAAAGGTTTATGTACATTATCAATATTTTCTAATGTCCTTCTACCCAATTGATATTTAATTAAATTCCATGATTTTCATGTGCTCATGATAGTTAATAATTTTTCAAACACTGTAAACCATTCATTTGTGGTCTGAATATTCCATACAGTGTGTTTGTGAGTGAGGCGACGAAATCGGTATATTATATATAAAATCCGCGTTTCTTAAAAGGAAGCAAGCAAGTAATAAACCCCCAATGTCGTTCTGTTTACGAAGGACTCATTTATTGCAACTTTCATGATTGTAATAGCGAAAAAGGTTGTTCTTCACCCTTTTCCTCAGCAATAAAATTGAGCTTGCTGATGACTATTACAGATGGAAAAAATTCGATCTTGATATCCTTCGTGTTGATTTTATTTTCATTTCCAATTTTGCATTTCGGTAAGCAAAACAATAAAACCGAATTAAGAAGTTGCTTTTATCAAAATTGAAGCTGAAGTAGGTTGTCTTTCCTCAACCATTCACATTTACTTTATTGAAAATTAAACCACATTCCTGCCGTTCAACAAAGAATTGCATGGAGTGTTAAAAGCCATTTATATTAATGTTTGTTGGAAATTTCAACAATTAAATAAAAATGTTCCAGTTACGCCCAGTGTCGAAGTATTCCTTTACAAGACATTCAACACCAAATCGTTATCACATTATTATCATGAATTTTTGCCCTATCTCACAGTTGCAGGAAATTATCAATTCTCACCATCTATTATGTATGCTTGGAGAAGTAAGAAATTAGGATGTTTCTTACCGTCTCTATGCAAGATGTGAAATAGTGAATGTGAAAAAAGAAACAACCCTCAAGGAATGAAGCCAATAAATTCACTGAATGTTTTGATGTATGAAGGCTATTTAGGGTTGCTGCATGCTGTTCTGAAAACGATTTTATTTCACACTACCCAAAATCAATTATAAAATGATGAATGAATGAACGAACGAGAAAAATCGCATTTATGACAGCCACTGTGCAATTTTTATTTTCACGTGATTTTTTCATAAAACGCAAATGATAAGAAAATGTAAATAGAAAGTACAATGAATTATTCCTTAACATAAGTTTCAATAAAAAACCATAATTTTTGTGACGCATATTTTGCATAATAATTTTAAAACTTTTAATCTTTAATAATAAATCTAACGAAACGAAATTAACTGGCTTTATTTATATAACAAAGCTTCACGGGACTCAAAATCAATTCTCACGTGCATCAAAGTTGAAACCGTCTGGTGAAAAAGTTGCGTAACGGTGGGATCATCCACATTCTCTTTTTCAGCTAATCGTTTGTATAAATTACGAGTTTAGAGTACAGTTTCTACCTTAAAAGGTCCGCAATGGAAGTAGCAACTGAAAAAAGCAGAGTATACCATTTTATTAATGATTTTGTGTGTAAATCCTCTGCTTTCATGCTTGTAACAAATCCAGAAAGATTTTTCCTAGTCTCAAGCAACGAAATTGGGACTTACCAAATATTTCATGATTACTTACTAAAGTACGACTTGGAGTTGAAACTCAGGTACAGTTATGGTTTTCGCCCCGGAGAGAGAGACAATAGGAATGGTCTTCTATAGCATTCCCTGCGTAAAATCTTGTTCAGCTACCATTGCGACACCCACATCAGTTGCGTCAAGGTCATTTTGGAGTCGAATCTCAGAAGAAATCCCACTGATTTCAAGCTCAAACTTGTCAGCTTCAATCTCAAAATTCCTTTTTAGCTCCATTTTTTCCAGTTTCAAACCCTGAATTTTCTTTTCTTTCACAGAGACAGCTTGTTGAAGGGTAGATACTTGTGATTTAAAACCTTCAACTTTTTTATCAGCTTCCCGATTTTTTCCTTCCCTTCTGAACCATTTGTTCTAATTCCAGAATTCGCTCATTTGCCTTCCATTCTTTGCCTTCCTTTAAGGATTCAAGTTCGTTTTCCTTTCTTTCCAAAACCTCTTTTAATAGTTTCATTTCATGAAAGAGCATACAATAGTTTGTGTCCCAGTCGCACATAATGGTTGCCATTTTCGTAATCAAGTTATGTGACATATTCGTGTCAGCTAGATCAGTGGGAGTGAGTGAGATAGCAAAACTAAAGGTGTTGGCAGTATCGGCTCTCAACTCATTGAAAGTTACACAGTTAAAACTCATGTTGATATTTCAACTTAAAAATTTAATATCCCGTTTGTTATGTTATTTTGATTTAAATTTTCCTCAAAACTCAAGCTAGTGTTGAAAATTTTATAATAAAACTGGGGACTGAAAAAACAGATGCAACCGCGTTCAACTGAAGTCATAAAGTTAAATGAACGTTTTCAACTGGATCAAGCATATAATCACATGGATGATGGAGGGATATAATATTCAGAGTATTAAGTCTTTGGACAAATATATTCGGAATGCAATGGTGGCCGCGTAATCTCTCTTTGTATTTCATGACAACCTCATATTCCTAAAAATATGCACAAAAATTGCATTGCAAACTAGTGTGAGCTGACGTTTTCCATCTCCTGCTCTTGTCATGAAAACGATTCAAGAAAATTTTTTTACCCTCCATGTACTCTGTCTGCTACAATAAATGTGCTTTAACAGGGTTTTGAATGTAATTGAATTATGTTCAGACAAAAAAAATAAAGGGACAGAAAAAACAAAGACATTACTCGTGTAATTACCAGGTCATCATCGTTTCAACCACGTTTTTATAGCACATTAGTAGGCGTCTCTCCGACTGACGACGAGATAAGATAGAGTTTATTGGTGAATGTGGTGACGTTATAGCTTGAAAGAAAAAACTTGAGACTGTTAATAGATGGGCCTCGATATGGAAATAAATTTAATGAATTTAAGCTACTCATGAATACTAAAAACTGTACACATTACCATTTTTTCATTCCATTTTATTAGCTGAAATGTAACCTTTTAAATTGCATGGAAATGACAATGTAGGGGATCGCAGAATGATTTCAGGGACAGAGAACTGCACATTTTGTAATAACATGGAGAACGTAGTTGGTGAACCGATGAAGGGTCATCTGCATGCATTCATTCGTCGGGTTTTATTGCTTTGTTGTTCTTGAAGGAAAGCTTTCACTTTTCGTTCGATACTAACTGAATGGACTGCATTGTTTTAAAAACCAGAAGCTACATATGTATTGTTGTTTGATAAAGTTGAAATCAATATCTGTAATAAAACATGCCGACATTTGGAGAACTGTTTAGTCGCTTTCAACACTTAATTTGAGCTGGTCAAAAGCTTGGGTTGACCACCCGTTCCCGGCTTACTCCCATTTCGGCTGCATCGTGGCAAAAGGATAATAACGAGCAAAATTGAGAGATTCTTAAGTTTCCTCTTTACCCTACGCTTTACTTAAACAACAATATCGTATACATGCTTTTAATCCAAAACTAATAAAAGGATTAACGAACGAAAAAAGTGTGGTAACTTTTTCACATATTTTTACAATATTATCACGATAATTTCAACATATTATTAATGGCAATCAGAAAACCATGTAGCCTTGTAAATTATTTTAAAATCCGCAGCAGGTGAAATTATTTATAAACCATTAAATACGGGATACCTACAACTGCTAACGTTTTATGTACAAATATTCATATAATTTCGTTTTCATATCATGCACATTTACTGTATAATCATTGTTCTATATATTTCGCTCATGAATTCGGCTAAAACATACCAAAAAGATTGTTACTTACCTAAAATGCTTAGCTGGGATTTATTTACACAACTACTTGTACTTGTAACTTACATAATCGTATACTCTATAGTATATAAAGGATTTAAAAGTCGGAGTAAAGATTATTCATTTTTAACCCACAAACTCTTTTTTAATGAAATATTTTCCCCATGAAATAGTTTTACTATACACGAGCTACAGTACATGCTTTGCATGGCTTTCATAAATTTATGAATGAATTTATGATTCTTATTCCTAAAACTGGCTTATTTTTTCCGAAAGGTATGAATTATCGACGTTTACTCTACCTAAGTGTTTATATTCATGCAAAACAAAGGTTTAAAATGAACCAGTTTCGTCTTCCATTAACCTACACATTACTTTCCTGTTCAGAAATTGAGAATTGGTCCTGGTGTTCGGTCCAGTTGTAGCAGTTTTCTCACACTTGAAAACATGAGTCTCAGTTTCCCCCCATCTGGTACCTTGATCTGGTTGCCATCTGAGCCCGAGCCGTGTTAGACGGAAAGTGGAGACTGGAATAAAAATAATATTAATATTATTGATGAGTTAATGAGCAACACTTGAATACTGAAGCAACCTTGCTTCTAGCTCTGATATCTGAAATCAAATTTGGAAAAAATTTCATTTCTTATTATAATCATAATCGAAACTCACTCACCAATATGTCTTGTGGTTATCAAATTCCCTTATATTTGCAAAACTCCGACTGCACAAAGTACAACGTAATTTCCCGTTTTTTAGGTAAAACAAGTGGTGTAACCTTGAGTGGCAGTTTAGAGTCCATGTATTGTCGAAGGACTGTCCACACTTTGGTTCTAAGCATTTGTACTCAAATCTGCTTGCTGCATTGGTCATGCTACACTGACCAATATGTTTAATGTACCATTTTAGCAGTCGATACTGTTTGCCACAACGCTCACATATTTTAGTATTCCCACTGGCAATCCGATTAAAGTTAGTATCATTTTCATCTGCGTTTCCAGCACTTCCATTACTTGGAATGTTTCCATTTTCAACATTATTCACTGTCAGAGCAATATTATTTTGGCGAGAAGGGCCTGGCCGTGGCTCTGTTTCCTTGTGGGCATTTTTCGCACCAATTTATTTTCTAAAATCTGAATTTGTTTGGCTTGCTCTTTAGTTTTCTTTTGCAGCCGAGTTTTCTCCAACTTTAACTGTTCTGCTTTCAGATTAGCCTCTGATAATTGTGAAGTGAGGCTCCTGATTTCACTTTTTAACTCACTAATTTTAGTGTCCTGTTTAGCACGTCTTATGATTGACCGTTGCAGGGTATTTGAAATGAAGTTGAGACTCTTCTCAACTTTAGCACAAACGTTGGGCCAGGCTCGTAAGTGCCCAAGCATTGCGTTTATCAATCTATCTTTCCTGCTAAGCACACGAGTTAAATCTATCTCACTTGTGATGGATTCTGCAGCTGATATTATCGTTACATTGTCTGTCTTCAGCTGCTGAAGATGAGCGATTGTAGCTTGATCCATTGCGATTTTAATTAGTTACAAAACTCAGTTATAGATTCCAAAAGCCTCCAGAATTTTGAATTAATGTTTATGCTGATTTTTTAACGGAAACACTAACTGTAATTAAACTTGTTGAAAATTTGAGCAAAAAAGGATAGGAATTGATAAAATAAAGCCAGAACATATAACCACAACGTTTCAGTGAGGACAGGGAGAAAAAGCTCTCTGAGAAGGAAGAAGGTTGACAATACTGTATTATAAAAGGCTTTTGCATGTGAAATTTAAAGGGAGCAAATCTGCTGAGAACGAAACATGAGCATACTTAATAATTTTTCCGTGCAGCTGCAACGAATACGAAGATTGATAACAATTTGCAAGCATCCCATGCTAATTGTATTCAAGCGATGTGGCAAAAACAGCTGCACTGATATCTTCCCATATCCATATAATCATCTTTGGTACAAGTTGGTAGCAGGTACGGGGACATCAAAATGAACTATATTAAGTACGTGACGAAATCAACAGGCATGATCAAGTTGGCTGGATGTCGAACGCAAACAGTTAATGGGGGAGAATTGCGAGTGCTAGGCTTCAAGTTACTTTTTTTGGTTGTTGCATTCATCTTCTTAAACTTCTTTCATTTCGTTTTATATCATACTTCAAGCTCATTTTATTCTGTATGACCTTCTAATTCCTCCCGTTTCTGTGTTTATGAGTAACGAGTTACAATACAGTAAATGCATTCGTTTAAATTCAAGACTTATCATTTGTAGTTCCAAGGAAAGCCAAATAATTTTGGAGCATATGCATAGTGTCATCTCACACTCTTCATAATCAATCAACCCCAGCAATAAGAATACTATAAGACAGCCGTCTCGCCAAAAACATGCATGAACTTACAACATTTCATGAAATACCGACGGGTACGAAGGCAGACAAAGCTATAGGAGAGTGAAATAGTACACGAGTGAAAAGCTCACGGAAGAAACCCAGTGGCTGAACTAGCAGCTACTCATAACCACTTTGAGGACAAGGCATAGGCATTCTAGCAGGATGACGATGAGTAACGCCTAGCATGCTCTGGTTTTAACCAAACTCAGCTACATGCCAATGCAAAGAAAAGGAAGAGAGAGCACGAACTAAGACTGTGCCGAGCAGTAACAGCCGTAGACCAGTGTGTACTACTGTGTGATGACCAAAGTTTTAGCAAGCAGGCATGCCCTTACTGAATTGAAGCTGAAAGAACGAGTGTGGAGTTGTGGAGCCGTGGTTGGAAACAAGTTAAAAATATAAAGTGTGGAGTTATACAGCATTCGGATTTACTTGGACATCCATTCCATGAATGAATCCTACCAGAACACAATAGTCAATATCAAGGCGTCTAATTAGAGTTTAATCATTGTGGTCAGGCATTACAACTACATAATTGAAACCAGCATGATTCATTTTATCATCAGAAAATGTTGAATGCAGCCAGTAAATCCATTTCCCATGCGAAATGAAATGAGTATGCATATATTTTATACACAAGCTCATTTTCCTTTGTCAACTCAACTTTCATTCAACGCATCCTCATTTTCTCACTTTGCCCCTACCCATCCAAGCACCAAGGAGGGCATTTGACAGCCGGATGAAATAGGCTGGTTTTACTCACCACATCGTCATCAGCACAGGGCTGCTTGCTGGTGCTGTAAAAACGTCGCATATTTTTCTCTCAACTCAATTTGTTCAGTTGATCTTAATTAACTGTCCAATTAAAATCAGTTCTGTTGTAGTTTTCAAAGTTTAAAATTTCTCCGCTGCCCTTCTAATCTCTTTGATTTTCTACTCTGCACAGTTTTCCAGTGTTTTTGAAGTTAAAATCAGAGTGAAAGAAAGGATTTCAAAATGCCAAGAGCAAGGCCCAGGAGGAGGTTCAAGATAAGCAAACTCGTATTGCTATCGTCAACTCCGATAAGTGCAAGCCGAAAAGGTGTCGACAAGAATGCAAGAAAAGTTGTCCAGTGGTGCGAATGGGCAAGTTGTGCATTGAGGTGGTGTCACTGACAAAATCTCCAAGATTTCTGAGGAGCTTTGCATTGGATGTGGTATTTGTGTGAAGGTGGGTGTTTTTGAGTAGTTAATTAAGTGGTTATCAAGCTAATTACGTATTTTAATCATTTTTTGTCTTTGTTTTTGGTTTAGAAATGTCCATTTGAAGCCATCACCATCATCAACTTGCCCAGCAATCTGGAGAAGGACACGACGCACAGATACGGCCAAAACTCGTTCAAGCTCCATCGGTTGCCGACGCCCCGGCCGGGGAGGTGCTTGGGCTCGTGGGGACGAATGGAATTGGGAAGACCACGGCCTTGAAGATTCTCTCGGGGAAGCTGAAACCCAACTTGGGGAAATTTACGGTGAGTGTCATCAAAAAAAGAGAGAAAATGAGAAAGTGTGAAGATATTAATGGTTTTGTGGTATTTTTTCAGCATCCACCGGACTGGACGGATATTCTGACTTATTTCCGTGGCTCTGAGCTTCAGAACTACTTCATCCGGTTTTTGGAGGATGAGCTCAAGGCCCTCATCAAGCCGCAGTATGTTGACCAAATTCCAAAAGCTGTGAAGGGAACGGTGAGGGACTTGCTGGAGAGAAAGGATGAGATGAAAAAGATTGAGGAGGTGCTTGGCCTTCTGGGTAAGGAGGAAAGGGGATTGAGTCTTATCTGGATTTGGAACCTTGATGGAATGATGTTGATTGAGGGTTTTGAATGGTTTTTAGATTTGAGAAACGTCGTTGATAGGAACATTGCTGACCTCTCCGGAGGAGAACTCCAGCGCTTTGCCTGCGCTATGGTGTGCGTTCAGGAGGCAGATGTTATCATGTTTGATGAGCCATCCAGTTACCTGATGTGAAGCAGAGGATCAACGCTGCCCAGACGATAAGATCGCTGTTGGCTCCTGATAGATTCGTGATTGTGGTGGAGCACGACTTGTCTGTTTTGGATTACTTGTCTGATTTCATTTGTGTGCTTTATGGAGTTCCTGGAGCATATGGGGTGGTAACGATGCCCTTTTCTGTTCGGGAAGGTGGGGATAAACTTAATTATTATTACTTATTATTACCTAACTTATTTGTTATTTCATGAAGAGTGGGCGGATTCGGGATTAAAATGGAATTTTTCGATTTCAGGCATCAACATATTTTTGGATGGATTTGTCCCTACTGAAAACTTACGTTTCCGAGAGGAGTCCTTGATCTTCAAGGTGTCTGAGACTGCAACTGAGGAGGAGGTCAAGCGGATGGCGAGATATGAGTACCCAACCATGACCAAGACGATGGGCTCCTTCAGGCTGGATGTGACGGTGGCCAGTTCACGGATTCTGAGATTTTGGTGTGTTGGGAGAGAATGGGACGGGGAAAACAACTTTTATTAGGATGCTCGCTGGAAAGTTGCAGCCGGATGAGGGTGCTTGTATGTTGAAATAGAGATTTATCATATTATTGTGTTTTGTTTATTGTGAAGAGGTTTTAATAATGTTTGTTGTGATTTTAATTGAGTAGCGGATATTCCCGTGTTAAACGTGAGCTACAAGCCACAGAAAATTAGCCCAAAGTCGACTGGAACTGTGAGGCAGCTTCTGCATGAGAAGATTCGAGATGCTTATATTCATCCTCAGGTATGCTGACAGAGAGCCTCAAAGAGTTGTAATTTGTAGCGAGTTAAGCGAGTGGTAAATTAAGGATATAGGATAAGGATATAATGTGGTTGGGTTGATAGGAATCTAACCGACTGTTTTCGCTGGTTGGCTGCTAAGCCTAGGTAGGTTCTATAACGTCATTTCCTCAAAAATCTTGGGTTTTCGTATTTAAATAGGAAATGAATGTTGAAAAAGTGTATTAATTCACTCATGCTGTATTACTAATTAATTTTTTTACTGTCTGTATAAAATGAAAACATACCGCAAACAGTTGTAGATAAAGCTACTAACTATTATAGGTACTATACAGGGATATTGGAGTTACCTCCAACACCATTGTTTTTCATGTTTAAATTGGAAATGAAATATTCTAAAAATGTAGTTCTACTCATATTGTCCTACTCATGCCGAAAATTCAAGTGTATTCTGTTTAAATTGATAAAAACAGCAAAACGACGAGGATCGTCCTGGTTGGCTATGCATGTAATAATGGCTATAACGTTATTTCATTAAAAACTTGGGTCTTTCGTAGGTAATTGATCAAAGGAAGCTGTAGTAGTTAATTAGTCAGGTTCTATTACATAAGTATTACAAAATGCGCAGTTATTTTTGTTAAAATGATTAACAAACACGACAAACGGTTCATGTAGATCTAGTTGTTAGGTATGATAATACTACTTACTACCTTAAATTCGATTTTCGTTTGGAATTCAAGAATGAAAGGTTCTGTAATGTAATAATTATGTTCAGTACACTGATACTGCAAAGAAAAGAAAAATTATTCATCAAAATATGATAAAAAAAAGCAAATAACATTATACAGCATCGGTACATAGGTATTAATATCGTTGTTTTTTTCAGTAAGTTTGTCCATCGTACGAAAAAAGGAAAATCCACCCTCTAATATTGTAGTATCCGACTTTAGGATATCTTTTTGTAAAAATTGGTTAATTATATGATAATAATTAGCTAAAAGGATGTATAGAAGATGTATTGATCTAGGTATATAGCCATTTGCAAGTACACACTTAGCGCATCGCCGCTGTGGTACTAAACAGCGAGCTAAAATATTTTAATACTACCGTATCGTAAACCTGAGTTTGAAATGGCAACCTTTGTTAGTTTTTTAATTGTAATTTCTAGCCATTACCTGCTTTAGCTATAATATGGAAATATGAGCTACTTGTACAAGTTAAGGTCATTTATACACAAAAATTTAGCTCTCTACCTTCTCTGATACTCTGATTTGGTGAAAGAACTTGAATAGGAGTCTCAGTTTCAATTAGATTGACTTGAATCATAGAAAACTAGATTTTCGACCCAGTTTATGCTAAAGAAGCATCATATTCTTATGTACTTATCGGCATATACTCTGATACAATATATAATGTCAGTCATCATCATCATCATCATCATCATGTTGTGTTGGGAAATGAAATCTAATATTGTATTTTTTGTATTCCACAGTTCATCACTGACGTCATGAAACCGTTGAGAATCAATGACATCATCGACCACGAAGTACAGACTTTATCTGGAGGAGAATTGCAGCGAGTGGCATTAGCCCTCTGTTTGGGTAAACCAGCCGACGTTTACCTCGTGGATGAGCCCTCCGCGTACCTGGATTCAGAGCAACGTTTGGTAGCAGCCAAAGTGATCAAACGGTATGAATCCATAACTATATCATCTTCTCAAAAATTTATACGGTTAACTAATAAATATATTTTTATTTCCCTTTCAGATTCATTCTCCACGCAAAGAAAACCGGATTCGTGGTCGAGCACGATTTCATCATGGCCACATATCTTGCCGACAGGGTTATCGTCTTTGAAGGCAAAGCATCTGTCCACTCCATCGCCAACTCTCCACAAAACTTGCTGTCTGGAATGAACAAGTTCTTGGAGCTCCTCGGCATCACATTCCGCCGCGACCCTAATAATTTCCCGGCCCGTATTAACAAGCTCGACTCTGTCAAGGACACGGAACAGAAGCGGGCTGGCCAATACTTCTTTCTGGAAGATTAGAAAGCTAAGTTTTCGGTTTTGATGTACACTCTCCACTTTGTTAGCTAAACATTTATATTATCTATTAGTATTTATTAAAAAATGTATGATGTGATCATAAATGTCATATGCATGTGTGCTTCCTTGAACGTTGATACGGAATAAAGGGTTTTCACCATACTTTTTATGCAGTATTATGACTTTTACCTTTTTAAATGGTGAATTCAGCATAAAATGTAATTTAAAATTCAAATTAGGGTTCGTTTTCGAACAGGTATACGGTATGAATACAAATTATGCATTATATTATAGTTCTTTACTCTAAAAATATGCTGAGCAGCCTATCCAACTGGTGATTGACTCAGGCTTCTGATAATCATCATCATCATCGTGTACACTAGCGAGTAGTGAATGTGAGCGAACTGTGCTCCGTTTCTCCTTCTATAACACACCTGCTATTAGCTGAGAAACAGCTAAGCTCTACTTCTGCCTTACCAAGGGTCTCACTCATCTTGACCTTTCTATCTCTGGCAGCGCCAGCATTATGTGGCTCCGTTTTGGTTTGGGTGATGCATAGAAACTGAACCCTCTAAAGAAGTTCTTGTGCTAAGTGGAAGGCATGATGGTAGTGAGTATAAAAGCAAAAGCACCATAGATAGTGAAAAATTAATCGAACGAGTTCAGTTGGCTCAGATGGACAAACTTATAACATGGAATGTCAGATGCAGTAAGCAGAAAATGTCTAAGTAACGATCAAGAAAACTTGAAGGACTGATGCAAAGGAAAATACGCAAAAGCCGCATGGCACAGCAACAGTTCAACTTTCATTCATTGATGATGACAAAGCAACATTACAATTATTGAGTTTGTCCATCCTCCATTGTAATTTGTTGTTTATGACAGAAGTCAGTAACGATCCATGCAAAATATCATTTTCAACTTCCTATAAATTAGCCTTATTCAGTATATGTTTCATAAAGTCTGTCTGTTCATCTATAATAAATATATATGTCATTTGTACTTGAAATTGGAGCAGGTGAACTTGATTCATGCATAGTCTTCGTATTCAATATTTCTAATATTGTCATTGTTAAGACTTTGCTTACCCTCTACTAGCCAGCGCTCTCTAATCATTCCGGTATTATATACCCTCCAGCCAATGTAACAAAGCACGTCAAACCTCACAATGAAACTTTGCATAAGCCACTAGATGAGGTCAACCAGCCAAAATCCGTGGGTATTACGTGTTGAAGAGGAGGCTGAAGCTGGAGAAAGTCGCAATGCAGTATTTTCATCCGTCCCTATAGACTACTCGGTTTATATGGAGTATATTCCTGCATTACACCTACATCATCCATGCAAAGTTGCATAAAATAGAGGAAATTCAAAGATTACAACAAATCCTACAAAATGTATATTCGAAATTCGAAATACACACAACTGTTATGTAATAAAACTGCTATTTACACCACAAACAGTATGGCTTTAGTTGCAAATTCCTTTTGTATTATATTCTACTCTTACAACTTGTCTCTTTCTTACAGCATTGTGTTTGCTAGTAATATTGATTTTTATCCAGCCATGAAGTAGTACGCACGATCTCAAGCCTTGAGTAATGTATACTTTGAACACGATTTTGCTTTCTTTATAAAAGTTTACGCCTTCTTCCACATTCTGACTACTTGTGCAAAAAATCAGTGTGCTGTTTGCTATGCTTCCTATATCTTGCTTGGTAAACATATATTCATTGCAATTCCCAACGTGAAATATACTCATATAGCCGTGCCCTTATACTGACTTTCTCCTAAGCTCCCGTTCGTGTTCCCCTTTCCATAGCTGCAGCCATTGATGATATCCGCATTGATCTTGTAGTAATCAAAGTAAATTGCAAATAGAAATTATTTTTTCTTTCAAAAAGTATTGTGACCTTGTTTTTGTTAATTTTGTTTCTAAATTTATCACAGCTACGTGTGTAGTGTTTAATCTACCGATTTGAGAATTATGGAGATTTTCATCAGAGTTTAATTTGTGGATTGAGTGGAAAATCACTGAAAAAGCGCCATGTCGATCCACGGGAGCGATACGTCCTCACTGGACGCTCGCCCTGTGTATTTCCGTCCGTTTACTCGGGATTCAATGGTTCAAATTAGACAACGGATGGCTGAAGAAGCGATAAAGAAAAAGGAATTGGAAGCCAAAAAAGCGGAAGAGGTTTGTTTGTAACATTTTACAATTTTCAAGGTTTACAGTAATTATATAGCTACAAAATGCACAACCAAATGTTCAATGATTTTTACAATATTTCATTCACGAATGAAATCCCAAATTGATGTGCAAAAAAATCAACTTTATTCTCAATTATGATAATTTATGTATTAAATGTTTACGTACTGTTACTTTGAGTACACCACAACTTTCTTGCAGTAGTGAAAGCTTTTGGTATATTACCTTATATAGTTGTGGAATGTTTTAGTTGATACGAACTCGTCTATTTGCTAAGAAATTAAAAAGTAAGGGCACGTACAGTTTCGTCAAGTTATTTAGAAAGCAATGCTTTTTGTGTTGTCTGGGAGAGCAAATATCTGTAGTTTGTTTTGGCAAGAGGGAAAAATCGATCGACTGCATTTTTTGTTCGTTTCTTTCTTCTGTCTCTATTCTTCGTATAATTAATCAAAATTCAAAAAGATTCAGTATCATTTGGAAAAGCCACGTATGTCTACTCAATTTCACTGCGTTTTCTAAGAAAGGAATTCAAGGACAAAGTAGTTTTCATACGCATATTTAAAAATGAATGTCATTCAGTTATAAATGTATGTATACTAATGCCGTGGCTTTATATGTGTGTCTCTCTCTTTCTGTGTTATTTCGTTGTGTATCTGCTTCTGTCTCGTTGTGGTGACCAACACTGTTATATTCCTTCCAAAATCCAATTTCCTCATTCCTTCCTACTCAATCAATGGTATCTGGAAACTTTTGAAACTCCTGTTGGAAATGTGTCCCGTCTTCCAAAACTTCCTCTTTGACACGATATTCAAAATGATACCATAATCCTCTAATCTCCAGGATGGGGAAAAAGCGAAGAAAAGCAAGAAGGAAGTAAGGGCCACTTTAAAAACAAGAAATTATGACAACTATGCTATTACAGAAATGAAAAATGCACATGATAAAAACATACTCAAAAAAATTTATCTTCTTTTTACTGAATGACGAGTAAACTTACCCTAACAAAATTATATGCCAAGCACGCATACTGATTCAAACCGGCTTGGCAGAAGCACCCTTCTAAACCATTCCTCCTGTGCATTAATCCATTTTATGACGCAAAGTTTAATGCAGTAATCTACTAATTCCAATAACCTTCAAGGTAATTTTAAGTGTAAACAATGTATAATGGCATGGCAACTTACAGGATTACCTCTCAATTACTTTCTTCGCGACAATTCTGACAGACTGACATGTTTTGTTACATGATACGATTGTGAAATATTTAACACGAGTACAATATTTATACATTACCTGGTAATACAGTCAGTCATAATTTTTGCACAAGGTGATGATTTTTAGTTACTAAAAACTAAAATTTAGTGTGATTTTGTCTGACATAATTATGTGACCCGTATATAACTACTACTACTCTAGAGAAAGACATGCAGATGCGTACCTTTTCCCCTAAACGTATTACAATTTTAATTTAAAACGTTCTTGAATTTAATATTAACCTAGTATACATTATATGTTGCTTTTGGTTGGAATGCATGTTTTAAATATTATACATAATTTTTTGTTGCCTATATGAAATTGCACTTTTTGCTGTAGACCGAAAATACAATATAAAATTCACCACATTTTGTTTAGATTCTAGATAAAACAGTTTGATAGCACTTAGGTTTAGTAAAGTACTGCACAACGTACCTCATATATACCGACTCAATTAACTGAATCTCACGAACTTTCAAAGTACGACTCAAGATTTACATTTTGATAAACTCTGGTGTCTATCATGAAGATATTTGATAATGCATTGACTATAAAACAGCAACGCTATGATGAAGACGATGAGGATGATGGACCTCGTCCAGACGCTAATTTGGAGCAAGGTATGCCACTGCCTATTCGTATGGCTGCGGCTTTCGAGCAAGACTATGCGAACATACCTTTGGAAGATTTTGATCCATTTTACACATTCATTCCGGTACGAGATTATAATTTATAATTGGTGAAAGCCTAACTTATCCGCAAGTAAAACAATCAGTAATAAGTTTGGAATTTACTTTTGTAGACGTTCGTAATTGTCACGAAGAAAAAGGACATCTTTCGCTTCAGTGCTACAGACGCTGTCTATTTGCTCAGCCCGTTCAACCCAGTTCGGAGAGTTGCAGTGGCCGTTTTGACTCATGGACTTTTTTCGCTTGTCATCATTACCACAATTTTATCCAACTGTATGGTCATGATCATGCCATCTAGTCCTGTTACTGAGTCTACTGAGTTAGTTAAATACATTAGTAATTTAGATAAAAATAGTATATAAATTCGTTTTAGAGTAATTCTCGTTTATCATACGATTGTATGAATTATGACATAATATGAGGACGAATCATGACGTTCCTCACCTCAGCAGTAAAAACTACTTTCCGTCACAAGGATGGAATAGAGGTACGTAAGTTGATAGTTGTACTTTGTTTCGTTTTGTAGAGTTGTCTTTACAGCCATTTACACGTTCGAGTCGGCTGTGAAAGTGATGGCTCGTGGATTTATTCTGGAAAAGTTTACATACCTTAGAGATGCCTGGAATTGGCTAGATTTCGTAGTAATCTCCTTAGCGTGAGTAAAGCGTAAAAACTACAATATAGTTTTAGTCCACCTAATTTAGATCATACTGCTTAGTGCTGTAGAAAGTAGTTTTCTTTTGAGTAGCTTTTAAATTATCAATGTTCAAATGATTCAACCTTTTACTCAGACTGAACATTACGAAGGCAAGTGCATTTTAATTCTAACCATTACTGCTAGTCTCACATTGCCCCTTGGCTGCAAATAATAAAGTTAGCGTTGATGATCAGTAATATCAGTATGATTTACAAAAACTACCCTACAGCTACGTGACAATGGGGATTAACTTGGAAATCTAGCCGCTCTCAGAACCTTTCGTGTGCTGAGAGCCTTGAAAACCGTGGCTATCGTTCCAGGTCAGTATTCCAAAACGGATGAGGTTTGAACACGACATAATTACAATTTGCAATGCATAGCGTAATAATTCTTTTAGGTTTGAAGACCATCGTCGGTGCTGTCATTGAATCCGTGAAGAATCTGCGGGATGTGATCATTTTGACAATGTTCGCTTATCCGTGTTTGCACTAATGGGACTTCAAATCTACATGGGGGTCTTGACCAGAAATGTGTGAGAGACTTCCAAGAAGACGGGCTCGGAAGGTGCGGAACGGGACTTGAACTGGTTTACTTGGAACTCAAATCTCACAAATTGGCATCCTTATCCTCCGCCAGAAGGGTTGTATTCGGGTGATTTGGATTATCCATTGTGTGGAAATTCTTCAGGAGCTGGGTACATTGACCATATTTAGTAAATTTAAGGCTACGGTAAAAAACGATGGAATTTTCAATTTCTCGTTATTTTTTCATGGATTTTCAGTACATGTCCAGAAAACTACACGTGCTTGCAAGGCTATGGAAAAAATCCAAACTATGGATACACATCTTTTGACTCTTTTGGCTGGGCTTTCTTGGCGCTTTTCGATTGATGACACAGGATTACTGGGAAAGTTTATACCAACAGGTACGCAAAACAAAATTCAAATAATATTCTTACGGATTTAATATATTAATAAATCTTTTAAAAAATGACTGCATAGGTTTTACGAGCGGCTGGACCATGGCACATGTTGTTTTTCATCGTGATCATCTTCTTGGGCTCATACTACCTTGTGAATTTGATCTTGGCTATTGTCGCAATGTCCTACGATGAACTGCAAAAGAAAGCTGAAGAGGACGATATGGCTGCGGCTGCTGAAGAAGAGGCGATGAGAGTAAGTCCCTTGACTTTCATTATTTTGATATATAGTGAATATGAATTATAATAAAATAAATGAATTATCCAATTTAATAATGCATTAGGCTGAAGAAGGAGGCTCGAACTGCTCGTGCGGATGCCCGTCTAGCAGCAGCTGAAGCAGCGCAGATGCCGCTGCCGGAATTGCAGACCCACAAAAATCCCTTCACAATTCTCGAGTAGAAGTTACGAGACATGGGCAGGTGACCAAGGTGGGGATGACCAAGTAAAAGGTGTAAACTCGGAATGCAACGTATCTTACACTGGATCTCATTCTAAATTGAGTCATGCTGGCACACGTGGAAAAAGGTGGATGTATGTAACATTGTTTGGTCTCCCATAAAATTCCCAACAAATTTTATGATCTAATTTGCTTTCACTCGTTGGTTACCACAGGCAAGTGCTAGTTTACCCGGAAGTCCTTACAACAATCGACGCAGCTCTCAACCTTGTGGACGGGACAAACTGATGGTTCTTTCTACCTACATGGATGCCAGGAACACTTACCATACGCTGATGACTCAACTGCTGCGACCCCAATGAGCGAAGAGAATGGGGCAATTGTCTTGCCATTTTGTAACGGACTCCATCAGACTCATACTCTACCTAGTTTTGGTAATATCAAATTACATCCTCAATATTCCCATATGAAATAACTAAACCCGCTATAAATTTTTAGCATTGGGATCTCGTCATTCATCCTACAACTCACATGCATCCCGATTATCATACACATCCCATGACATGCTCGCAGGTGGACGTCACGGTGGATTTGGTCAACCAGTCACCAAGGAAATGCAACTCATTCAGCGCGCAAAGAACCTTTATGGTGGTGACCCCGAAAAAGGATATAAGCAATATGATGGAGTAAGCCGTAGTCCTCTCATGAACATGATGATGACAAGTGCACGTCCGGATGATCTTAATCTACTACCAAGCACGCTACTAAAAAATTCTCCCTCAGATTACTCTATTAACCGTAGTTGGCTCAGGTATTTTTATTTTCTCAGACAAAACAATTTCAAAAACATCAGCGTAAAATCCCTTGTACTGTTGGTGTTCCTGTTTTGTGTGTGGTTTGACTCATTGTGTCCTATTGTACATTAGTTTACACATAACTGATTGGTGTTATTTGTCTATATTGCTGCTCTGCAAAACTGCAAGTCAAACAAAGTTATATTGCTGGCGCTCCCCATAATGTTTGACACTTTCTTCAGGCAGATCTTTGGAATTTAAAATCAGTTACATTCTAACACCCCCCTTTATAAAAGATGAATATTGTATTCCAAACATTTATATGCCTGAGGCAACCTCCAAATATCCGATTTTAATTTACATAAATTAACTTAAACTATCATATAGTTCCAACTTACAAATTTTCTTTGCTATCTATTGCTTGTTAGGCATGAACTCGCGGTTTTACCTGTTACCTAATAATTACTAAAACAATTTACATGCAGAAATTATACCCTGGTCTATATCAAATTTCCATTTGATGATAAGAAACCCCGCGCATGCTATATGCTTGGTGCTTTGTTGCTTCTTGGTATCTAAATTGCGAGAAAATGCTTTTGTGATTGCATGTCTAACTAATACTTTAGTTGTGTATTGTCGGGTTTTTCAATTGTATTGTGTAGAAGAAGTTCCTTAAACTGTATGCAGACGGTTCAACCAAGGTGAAATATGCTGCATTTTTAGTCAAACGTTGATTTACAAATGTTTATTAAATCTTCTAATTTAAAAATTTGCAAAACGTCTGCATATAGCTCAAGGAACTTCATGTAGTTCAAATTAATACTGTGCTCATCATGTAATTTGTAAACAAGGCGACGTATTGCTAACATGTGTGGTTTTGAACAAAAGGAACATTCTGGTAGTGTCGATGATATGGGAAAAATAAAAACCCCCGGAATGGAACCTGAAGGAAGATACTCAAGCCATCAACTGCATCCTGGCTCAACTGGAGTGGATCGGAAAGGTAGGTTTTGTCATAAAAGTTTGGGGTAATATGGACAGGTTGCAACCGTTTAATGTTCAATTTCTTGATAGATGTAATGGTACTCAACGACATCATGAAGGATCTTGAACCACCCGGAAGACCTGAAAGTAGAGCGAGTCTCCGGACTAGTGCTGTGGAAGAAGAGCGTGAGCCTGTCAATATGAAGGAGCTAATCAAGGCTAAACTTGTCGAGGGTTGCTACAGATGCATTGGTAATTAAAAATTTTTACTCTAAGTTAAAAACTAAATAAAATAACTCAGAATGCCCCTATTTCTTTATCAGATATCTTCTGTCTCTGGGTTGTGGCTTTCCTTGGAGTTTCCAAAAAGAAAATCATTGCCTTTGTGGTATTTGATGCATTTACGGAGCTGTTCAACTTTGGCTATTGTTGTGAATACGGTATTTATGGCCCTGGATCACTACGGCTGAGGAAATTACATAATGGACAAGACTCTGAAAACTGGAAACACGGTTATATATATTTAAACGTACTTGCAGCCATCCATTCTAAACTGGCAGTTAAATATAACAAATAAATATTTTCTATAGGTTTTTACAACAATCTTTGGCGTGGAATGTGCTGCAAAACTGATGGCAATGAGTCCCAAGTTTTATTTCAAAGTGGGTTGGAACGTGTTTGACTTTATCATTGTGGTTTTTCACTGATTGAGGTGATCTTCGAGGATGCCAACTTACCAGGAATTAGTGCATTGAGAAGTTTCCGTTTGGTAGGTACCACAATTTCTCTACTATTCATATCTATAAAACCAAGCTAACATCTTGCCTTCAAACGTTACAGCTCCGAGTTTTCAAACTAGCAAAATCATGGCCACACTGAATCTTTTAATTAGTATCATGGGTAAAAACTGTGGGTGCATTGGGTAACCTGGTGTTTGTCTTGATCATCATCATCTTCATTTTGCCGTGATGGGAATGCAGTTGTTCGCAAAGAATTATTTTGGTGAGTGCCAATGCATATTGCTATGCTGCATTCACAAGTATTTAATTTGCAATTTAATTTATATACATTTTTATATAGACAAGACGCATTTGTTTCCTGGAGCTGAGATGCCCCGTTGGAACTTTACTGATTTTGGCCATTCTTTCATGATCATTTTCCGCGTGCTGTGCGGTGAATGGATTGAATCCATGTGGGACTGTATGCTTGTAACTGGTGGAGCCTGTGTCCCATTTTTCCTTGCAACCGTCGTGATTGGGAACTTGGTCGTGCTCAATCTTTTCTTAGCCTTGTTGCTCAGCAGTTTTGGTGCATCCAATCTCAGTTCTTCTCCCGACGCCGAAACGAACAAGATAGCTGAAGCCTTCGCGCGAATAGGAAGATTCATACGTTGGGTGAAAGCAAAAATAAGAGCATTTTTCCAAGCCATTGTAGATTTCTTTGTTCGGGCAAAAAACCAAATCGTTCCCAGGTCGAATCAAGCTCAACAGGCTGAAGCAGAGGCTGCGGCAGCTGCAGCAGCCGCTGCGTAGAACAGCGCAGAAAATGCACCTCGAAAAAGACCACGTTTGGCTGACACCGCAAGACTTGTTATGAACAGTAAAAAATTGATGAATAATCTAGCCCAAATGAAAGAGGCAGAGCCAGAGGTTCCCAAAAAAGATGAAGAAACACTGTCAATGAAGTCGTATGGGTCTCACACACATTACCCCAAGAAAAAGCGAATACCCAACGAGGATGAAGAGGACTATGACGAAGAGGAGAAAGGTGACATGTCCAAAGAAGATTTAGAATGGATTGAGGATGAAGAAGGAGAAGAAACCGGTGAAGGAGAACAAGCTGTCCAAGTACCGAAAGGGGAAGAAGAGGATACCCAGCGATTGTATGCCTCCTCGATTTTATGAAAGATTCCCGTATTTAATGTCGATGAACACCATTTGGAGTAGCCTGGTCTAACGTTCGTCTCAAGACATTCAGACTTATTGAAAATAAGTACTTTGAAACAGCCGTAATCATCATGATCTTGTCGTCTTTGGCACTGTTTGGAAGATTTCATCTACCTCAAATCCATTAACGATATCCTCTTCTACATGGATAGAATTTTACGGTTATCTCTTTTCGAGATGTTGATCAAATTCTGGCATTGGGATTCGTCGCGTATTTCACGAACGCGTGGTGCTGGTTGGATTTCGTTATTGTGATGTCTCCTCATCAACTTTGTTGCAGCTCTTTGCGGAGCTGGAAGTGTGCAAGCTTCAAGACAATGCGAACCTGAGAGCTCTCCGACCTCTGAGAGCCATGTCTAGAATCAGGGCATGAGGACTCGTCTAAACGCGCTGGTCCAAAAGCTTCCTAGTATTTTCAATGTGTTGTTGGTGGTTTGATTTTTGCCAATTTTTGCAATCATGGGTGTTCAACTGTTCAACGGAAATTTCACAAGGTATGTAAATCTGAAATAGTTCAGTTTTTTTATAACGTAGGCAATTAAAACTTATAAGTTTATGGCTTTTTCTGTCTGTCCGTTTGTACACACTCTCTTGACCACTTACGTTGACAAAGCTAGACTAAATTGAGACAAATGTAGTACTCCTTAAAGGCATTTCAGGGGATAACATTTCTGGGGCAATTCTTACAGGTTTGAAAAGAATAAACCCGACAGTACGGGATGTAGCAATGTTCCTTTAGATTCTACTATTACAATATTTGTCACCTGTAATGTCACATACTATCTTGGCCATTTGAAACATTATTTTTCAACTTTGACTCTGTTCACACGTTCTAATTTGAATTTGACCAATGCAATTCCTTAATCACCACTGCAGTAGCTTGATTATATATCACAACATATAAGTGACGCTTATGAAATTGTTTTAGCTTATCATTTGACATTTTTCCCAGATTACCCATCTTCGAATTAAGCTTTGCCTTACCCATTAGCATTTGAGTGGTGAAATCAGAATTTGCAATCGTACGTACAGACACGACAGACGTCAAACCATGTCTTTCTAATATGTATCTAAAGTTACCCATCAGTTTTACATGATATTCATTAAATATGATGGTTTTAAATTATAGTGCATTGACCCAGGAGGATGGAAGTCGCCCGGATTCAGAATCATCGAATAAAGTGGAGTGTCTCGCTTAATAATTTTACATGGGAAACTCAGTCATGAACTTTGATCATGTGGGAAAGCATACCTCTGCCTGTTTCAAGTTGCAACATTTAAAGGATGGATTGGATAATGAACGATGCATTGACTCGAGGGAATTGATGACCAGCCTCATCGCGAAACGAGTTTTGCGATGTATGTCTATTCGTGATTTTCATCATTTTCGGCTCATTCTTCACTCTCAACCTGTTTATCGGTGTGATCATTGACAACTTCAATGCGCAAAAGAAAAAGTCTGGAGGATCAATGGAAATGTTCATGACAGAAGATCAGAAGAAGTATTATGCGGCTATGAAAAAAATGGGCAATAAAAAGCCAATAAAAGCAATTCCAAAGCCAAGGGTAAGTAGAATAAATTAGTTCTCTACTATGCAAACTAATTGTACGTTAAAATTTCTAATGGCTTTTGAATTGCAGTGGAAAGCCCAAGCTTACTTTTTGATGTCGTCACAAACCAGAAGTTTGACATGATCATTATGATATTTATTGGACTCAACATGTTAACAATGACTATGGATCACTACCAAATGTCACAGGTTAGCAAATTGGACACATTTAAAAAAAACTCTTAAACTCACATGTTTATGTCTCGTATTTTCAATTTTTTCAGTCATGGGATAACTTCTTGAGCGTAGTTAATTCCATATTCGTTGCAATTTTCACATGCGAATGTTTCCTAAAGATGTTTTCACTTCGTCACCATTATTTTACTGAGCCATGGAACCTTTTTGATTTGGTTGTCGTGTTTCTCTCCATTGCTGGTATGCTTCTGAGTGACTTGATTGAAAAGTACTTCGTCTCCCCGACTCTTCTTCGAGTCGTGAGGGTGGCCAAAGTCGGTCGAGTATTGCGTCTTGTCAAAGGAGCCAAAGGAATCCGAACACTGCTCTTTGCGTTGGCCATGTCACTTCCAGCTCTGTTCAATATTTGTTTGCTGCTCTTCTTGGTGATGTTTATCTTTTCAATCTTCGGCATGTCATTCTTCATGAATGTAAAACTGAGAGCGGGTCTCACCGACGTATATAATTTCCAAACATTTGGACAATCCATCATTTTACTTTTCCAAATGAGTACCTCAGCAGGTAACTACTCACATTCTATTCTTTGATTCTTTACAAGGCTTAATATCTAAGTTAAACTGTTTTCTAAAAAAGGCTGGGCGGAAGTTCTTGATGGAATCATAAATGAGGAGGAATGTGATGATCCCGAGCCAGAATTTGGGAAAGCGGGAGACTGCGGAAATACGACAGTTGGAATAGCCTTTTTACTTGCTTATCTAGTCATGAGTTTTCTCATCATTATCAACATGTACATTGCTGTCATTTTGGAGAATTATTCTCAAGCTACCGAAGAAGTCCAGGAAGGGTTGACAGATGATGACTACGACATGTATTATGAGATTTGGGCACAGTTTGATCCAGATGTACTCATCATATGTGCGATACGATCAACTATCTGACTTTCTGGACGTTCTGGAGCCTCCTTTGCAGATTCATAAACCTAATAAATACAAAATAATTTCGATGGACATTCCAATCTGCAAAGGTAATAATTTCTGGCAATTAGGTGATATGTGAAAGTATACTAGGGTTATTTAATACTTTTTTACTGGGACGTTTTATAGGTGATATGATGTATTGCGTTGATATATTGGATGCCCTCACCAAAGATTTCTTTGCACGGAAGGGTAGCCCAATTGAAGAAGCCGTAGAAATCAACGAAGTCCAAGTAGCCTTGGATCGTCCAGGTTATGAACCGGTGAGCTCAACCCTTTGGCGTCAACGTGAAGAATACTGTGCTCGACTCATCCAGAATGCTTGGAGAAAGCACAAGACTCAACAAGCAGGTGGAAGCCAACCCTTGGAAGAACAAGATGCTGGTAAGAAGGACGAAGAAACAGAGGAGAATCTCACCTCTTCTGTCGTCGTCGATGAGGAAGGCGGTCACAAAGTTGTCATTCAGAACTCTCACTCAAAATCTCCATCTATTGCTTCACACATCACCGATGTCTAAGCTTTCTTCACAACTTTGCATGTCAATGTTTTAGTAGTCGGCATAAATTCAAATTTATATTATTCCTAAGTACATAAGTACCTCGTGTTAATGATAAACGCACAGAACAGTCCACTTACCTTACATTTTAGAATTTAAAATGCTATATACCACACTCTAGAGCTTTTCTATAATGATGCGTCTTTGCATTGCATTCTAACGAAGAATGAAAGGAAAAACAATCTTTTTAGCCGATAATTGACTTGGTATTGATGAATCTATTCAAATTACATCGACAGTTTCTTGGTTTCCTATTATATAGCTCAATTATATTGATGTGAACATAAAATAGTTTAAAAAAATGCCTACTGAGATACTTGGTTGCTGATGAAATGACGCAATAATAAACGTACTTATTATGCTCAACAATGAACCTCCACTCTTTTAATATTTTCAGAGTCATAAAACGTTGGGTTTAAATGTCTCGTCAATTACGTCCATAATTTAGATTTTGTAGATGAATTTAGTTGAGAAAGCATAAAATAAAGTTTTATTCGATGCAATACGTAATATAAACAGTGTATTATAACTATTCTATTTCATAATCTAAATTTAACATTCATGTATTGGAACGTGGTATTCCACGAGTGTGTTACTTATAAATGACATGTAACTGATGATTATCGCTAATTTTAACTGTAGATCAAATAAAGAAATAATCTCAAATGTACGTAGAAACGACTTGGTAAATACATTTCATCTATTTTCATGCAACTTTGAATGAGTTAGGAAATTTTGTGATTAAAATATGAATGAAATTGAGTATGCATAAATTATACTCAAACACATTTCCTTTGTTAACTCAGCGTCGATTCAGCTCATTTCATTCTCACTTCGCCCAAATGGTGCCGAGGGCTTTTGACAGACGGACGAAATAGGGAAGTTTCATTCAGCACTACTTTTGTTGTCAAAAGATTCTTGTCCGTGTTGTGTTAAAAAGGGGATTTTTTTCTTTTTTTCTATCAATTCAACTTATACAGTTAGCTGATTTAACCTCTTAACTGAAGACCGTTTAATGGTAGTTTTTCCAAAGTTTGAAACTGCTATCGCTGATTTGCTAGGCGTTCTGGCGTTTTTATTGAGCTTAAAAAAATTGAAAGCAAGGTTTCAAAATGTCAAAGGCCAAGGAGGAGTCACGTTATTCGTTGGAGCCAATGGGCAAGTTGTGTATTGAGGTGGTGGTGTTCACCGACAATATCGTAATCGTAAGATTCTGAAGAGCTTTGTATTTGTGTATTTTATATTGGTATTTGTGCGAACGGGGGTGGTTTTGATTGGTTTAATTGGATTGGTAAGTAGTGTATTTAAATCATTTTATGTCTTTCTGGGGGTTTAGAAATGTCACCATTATCAACTGCCTGCTCCATGCTGTGCGTCCAGGAGCATGTTTGATAAGCAATCGTGAATAGGAACATTGCTGACCGCTCCGGAGGAGAACTCTAGCGTTTCGCCTGCGCCGTGGTGTGCGTTCAGGAGATGTTATCATGTTTGATGAGCCTTCCAGTTACCTGGATGTGAAGCAGAGGATCAATGCTGCCCAAACGATTAGATCGCCGTTGGCACCTGATAGATTCGTGATTGTGGTGGAGCACGACTTGTCTGGATTACTTGTCTGATTTCATTTTCTGTGCTTTATGCAGTTCCTGTAGCATATGGGGTGGTAACGATGCCCTTTTCTGTTCGGGAAGGTGGGGATAAACTTAATTATGCAAGTTATTTCATGAAGAGTGTGTGGATTCGGGATTAAAATGGAATTTTTGGGTTTCAGGCATCAACATCTTTTGGATGGATTTGTCCCTACTGAAAACTTACGTTTCCGAGAGGAGTCCTTGATCTTCAAGGTGTCTGAGACTGCAACTGAGGAGGAGGTCAAGCGGATGGCGAGATATGAGTACCCAACCATGACCAAGACGATGGGCTCCTTCAGGCTGGATGTGACGGTGGGGCCAGTTCAGCCGGCATTCTGAGATTTTGGTGCTTTTGGAGAGAATGGACGGGGAAAACAACTTTTATTAGGATGCTCGCTGGAAAGTTGCAACCGGATGAGGCTGCTTGTATGTTGGAATAGAGATTTGTCATATTATTGTTTTATTCAATTATTCAGTTGGAAGAAGTTTTAATGAAGCGTGTTATAATTTTAATTGAGTAGCGGATAGGACAGCGGATCCCTTTTTAAAAGTGAGCTACAAGTCACACAAAATTAGCCGAAATTCAACTGGAACTGTGACGCAGCTTCTGCATATGAAGATTCGAGATGCTTATATTCATCCTCAGGTATGCTGACAGAGTACCATTGTTGTAATTTAAAGGTAGCGATTAGTTAAGTAAGGATATAGGATGACGACAGTTTGTGGTTGGTTTAACGATGTACACGTGGGTGGAGAGGAATCTAACTGACTGTTTTCACATAAATTACTGCGTTAATTCTTTAATACTTATCTTTTAGTAATTTATGTTACAAAATTGCTTAGTTAATTTATGAAAATATATAAAAGGATGTTCAAAGGACTGGTAGGTTGGTTCTGTGACGTCATTTCCTTCAAAACCTTGGGTTTTCGTATTTGAGTAAGATATGATAGTTGTAGTTGTAGAAGTGCATTATTTCACTCATGTGTAATTCATGAAGCAAACATTTTTTAATTTGTCTGTATAAATGATAAAAAACTGCAAGGAGTTGTAGATAGGGCTACAATATATGTATATAGGTGTATATTGGTACTATACAGAGATAGTATAATTACCTCCAATACCATTGTTTTTCATGTAAAATAGGGAACGAAATATTAAAAATGTAATAATCCACTCATACTTTTATACTAGTGCAAAAAAATCACGTTTATTCTGTTTAAAAAACAGCAAAAAGATGTGACGGTCTGGTAGTCTGGTGTCCTGTGTATGTATATGGAATGCATTATAACGGTCTTTATTCCAAGATTGTAGTTTTTCGTAAGCAAACGATCAGAGCAAGCTGTAATAGCTAATTAGTCCGTTTCTGTTACGTAACTATTACAAAATGAATGATTTTTGTAAAAATGATTAAAAAGTACTACAAACAATTCATGTAAATTTTGTTGGTAGGTATGATAGTGCTACTTACTACCTAAACTTCGATTTTCGTTTGGAATTCAAGAATGAAAGCTTCTATAATGTAATAATTATGTTCAATACACTGATACTGCAACGAAAAGAAAAGTTATTCACCAAAATATGTTAAAAGCAGCGAATAGCACTATACAGCGTCGGTACATAGGTACTAATATCGTTTTTTTACCCGGAAACTGTGTCCATCGTAAGAAAAAAGGAAAACCCACCCTCTAATACTGTAATAATCCGACTTTAGGATACTTTTTTATGAAACTTGCTTAATTATATTATAACAATGCGCTAAAATGACCGAGAAAGATGTATAGAAAGCATTGGTATAGGTAGGTATATAGCAATTTGCAAGTACACCACAGCTCATCGCCGCTGGCCACTTTGGTCCTAAACGGCGTGCTAAAATATTTTAATATTGTAGTATTGTGAACCTGAGTGTACAGTGGCAACCTTTGTTAGTTTTTCAATTGTAATTTCGAGCTATTACCTATTTTTAGCTATGATATCGAAATATGAGCTACTTGTTGTAGAGCACAAGACCCTTTAGGTCATTTATACACAAAAATCCTACTCTACCTTCTCTGATTTAGTTAAAGAACTTGAACATCAGTCTCATTTTTAATTGTATTGAATTGAATCATAGAAAACTAGATTTCCAACCCAGTTCATACTTAGAACATCATGTTGTAATTATCGCATGTACTGTGATACAGTATTATATGTATAATCATCATCGTGTTGTATTGGGAAATGAAATCTAATGTTGTATTTTTTTTTGTATTACACAGTTCATCACTGATGTCATGAAAGCCGGATTTGTGGTAGAGTAAAGTTTCATCATGACAGGGTCATCGTCTTCGAGGGAAAGAATCTGTCCACGCCATCGCCAACTCTCCACAAAACTCGCTGACTGGGATGAATAAATTTCTGAAGCACCTCGGGATCATTTTCCGCCATGACTCCAACAACTTCAGGCCCCACATCAAAAAGAACTTATTATGAAATCATGAATTTTACATGGATATGTGGTTCCTCCTTCGAATGTTGATATGGAATAAAGAGGTTTCACCATACGTTTTATGTAGTTTTATGCGAGTTTTGCTTTCAACAATGCTGAATCTAGCATATTGTAAGTTTAGGAAGAAACTTACTTCTTAAGAAGAAAGTGTTTAAAAAATTATAATTTGAGCCAGGCAAAGAGCCTGTTTGACAGGTGTATTTTGGCTTTAACAATATTTGAAGGGAATATGTTATGAGTATGTTCCGGGCAAAGCACATTTGATAAGGATGATATAGAAAGTCAAATATAATTTTACTAATGCTAAATCATTATAACTGCATAACACCAAGTAGAAATATTGGAAATAGTACTAAATGTAAATTTATTAACGTCTTACTGATTGTCAGTTATACACAGGCGAGTCCTAATTGAGAAGTAGTTCAAAGGTTAAAATAATATGTTGTTCGTCACCGAGAAATTAAATTGTCTCGTCGTCCTGCGTTGTGATTTATTGTAGTGAACAGTTATCAAATCACTAAAAACAGAAACAAACAATCCAATAGTAATTATTTTTGAAATACGATGTACCTTTCGTTCTCGAGTAGGCAAATATATTGGATACTTATGTTTAATATTAATATTCCTTACCTTAAAACAATCCAGGTTAGCCGCAGCACATACTGAATGTAAGCTCTGTTCCGATTTTTCATAAGCTGCTGTTGGGTTCAGCTTTAGAAGGCTTGCTCTCTCTTCCCTTTTCCTTGCCACTCGTACTAGCTCTAGCTTCCTTCTTGGCTTTGGTTTTATACTGCAACTGAACGCTACCAGCATTCTTACTTGCGTGCCTACTTCGCAATATAGACTTGACTCTTTGCTGCTGTCTAAGCTTCTGATTCTCATTCCTCAGCTTTTTCACAGTCTCTTCTCTCCGAGTAAGCTGTTGCTTGGTTTGGAATATTTCAGCCTTACTCTCTGCCTTATACTGAGCAAATTCTTTGATGAGTTCATGATGTTTCTGATGTTGGACCCAATATGATGTATCAGTTTGATTATACAATATTAAAAGGGCTGAGACTTGATCCTCAAGCTCTTGATTTCTAGTCTCCAACACTTGTAACTTAGACTTGTCATTTGGATCAGAGTCGCCCATCCTTTTAACAAAAACCTTGACTAAATTTTCCAACACTTCTTGCTCTAATGACAGACAGCCGTGTAGTGACAGCATGAAATAGTTTAAATATGCCGAAAACTCCGCGAATCGTTAAGATTAAGACATGAGTTGGAGACCTAAACTTTGAGATTGTATAACGATAGCTGTTTCATTGACAAGGCAGAATATAACTCCAAGTCAGCTTACTATCATCCTGAACGCAGCTACGTTGACGTATGAAGAATGCATTCGCATTTCGGGTTATGGTTTCGCTTGTCGTTTTATAACCTTCTTAATGGGCTTGTTGTTGGTGTGATAATGATGGTTCGTACTTCATAATATGGAAATAAAAGGGATTCTATTACAACTTCCGTTGGCTCCAATTTCAATGTTTCTTTTATGCATTCCAAGAATCATTCGTCATTTCCCATCATAATGATTTATACAGATAATGTAATCTTTATTTATTTTATAGCGATTGATATTTACATGAAGCAATCTGACATTTGAATTTCATGAAAAACGCACGTGCTTTTTTATTAAGAATATTATAATTAGGAAAGTAGTTTATATAACTGTTATGAATGATTTAAATTTGTACCATAATTTTTGAAATATGAACACGAGTTTATAAATGATTATCACAACAGTTAATTGTATAAATACACGTTTGTACATTTTTTGAGTATTTTTGTAACAGAATGCCCACATCACAATTTATCCTTATTTTAATCTGGCATTAACGGAATGTTGTCAAAATATAAAATATTTCTTTTGAAGACTCCGCAAACAGGAGTTCTTTTCATTACCAAAAAACAAAACAAAAATATCACGAGGTCGGGATAAATTTTTAAGAAATATTTCGCATACTTTTCTTCGGAAAAAGTGCCTTCCTCTCCAAAATATTCATCATCAAGGAGACTTGATGTAGTTCTGTATAATGCATGAATTTATCTCTAATGAGCTCAACAAGCATCACCAGAGAGTCACCCCTGTACTTCTTTAAAATGCCGTTTGGCTGCTGTGTGAAAAGCAATGCTTGAACCTTTCTTTCCATCTTCTTCGGCCAATTTAGGCTTGGATTTAGACCCAACGTTCTTTCCATATAAACCTGGTCAATTTTACTACGCAAATTGAGCAGCTTGTCATTATTTTTGTTGTAAAGTGTCCTCGCTACATCGACAATAAAACCAAGGGATTGTTTGGGATTCCAGAAAAAACGGGTGGTTGACTACTTGTGTGCTATTAGTTCGATTCACAGGCTTGTATTGCATGCACCACTGGAACAAGTGGTCTGCAAGGTATTCGCCAAGCCCGAGAGTAGCTGGAGAATGTCTTCATGTAAAATATTCATTGGGATGAACCTCCATTTCGCTTACTTTCTCCAAATGGATGAACACAAGGGAAATCGTAAATTGGGCAGTCATGCCAAATGAAAAAATGTCTATGGCCTTTGTATTTTTAAAACTTTTCCAGAATTCATTGACCGAATGGCTTCTGGAGCCATCCAGTCTGACGTTCCTTTTCCCAATGAATTAGTCCTGTTGACATTGTAGACAGTTTTCGGCTTACACCGAAATCACCTATTTTCGCAATTTCACTACCATTTGCTTTCATCACAATTAAAATGTTTTCCGGTTTGATATCCCGATGGAGTATTTGCGAGTCGTGGATCCATTTAAGACCCTTCGCCACATCGTGAATGAATTTGGGTAGATTTTGCAATTCTCGTTTTGCCCCAACAGGATCTTCAGACTTTAACATGTCGTTGATGTTCTTTATTTTTGGTCAAGTCACACTTGGCTAACTCCATTGAAAAATAGAGGTAACCATCTGTCCACTCAACCCACTTGTATAATTGTAGAATGTTCACATTTTCCTCCTGCAAATGTTTCTTCATTTCCTGCCAAAGTCGCAGCTCATTGGAATATAAATAGAGGTAACCATCTGTCCACTCAACCCACTTGTATAATTGTAGAATGTTCACATTTCCTCCTGCAAATGTTTCTTCATTTCCTGCCAAAGTCGCAGCTCATTGGAATATATGTCGAAATGATCTGCTTTAAGTCGCTTCACGGCTGCAGGTATGGATCCAAAGCAGCCACGGTAAACAATTGAGGTGGCTCCTCTACCCAAAATATCATCATCACTGTAGCAGATGTTTGTTTTTTCTAGGGCAGTTACGGAGGTTCCATTCCTTCGACGGATGTTTTGTAATGGAAATCTTCCTAAAATTGAAATGAAAAAGAGAGGTCAGACTCGACTAACGTGCGTCAAGATGGCGTCCATTACCTACCATTACCTATTACCTACTATTACCTAGTTTTATTACCTACTATTACCTACTTTTATTACCTACTATTACCTACTATATTTACCTACTATTACCTACTATTACTATTACCTACTAATTTGTACTCAAAATTGATCTGGGTTGAAGTACCAGCCGCCGGAAGACACCGATGCTATTATCACCTAACAGGATACGTGAGCTACCAACTTTTATCAGTAACAAATAACCAAATATAACCAAACCAATACATTTAAGCACATTCAGAACTAAGGGTTTGGTTATAATTGGTTATTAGACTAATTTAATGTTGTTCAGTGACCTCTACTTCAAGACAGATCGATTCAGCGTAAAAAATAGTAGGTAATATAGTAGGTAATAGTAGGTAATAAGTAGGTAATAGAGTAGGTAATAGTAGGTAATAAGTAGGTAATAAGTAGGTAATAAGTAGGTAATATAGTAGGTAATAAGTAGGTAATAAGTAGGTAATAAGTAATGGGCGCCATCTTGACGCACGTTAGTCGAGTCCGACCCGGATCGGCATGGTTTTTCCACGACAGAAAAATTTTGATAAGAGCACATGCCCTTCCGGTTGGAAGAGAGTAACTATCGGCGGCAAGAGTGCGAAGTACGGTACCACAGTGGTGACGAAAATCACAATTATTGTCGTCAGCTTCTGGAATCGTGAAGATGTGGATGACGAAGATGCGTGTAATGTATTATAACTTTGAAGATCAAGTAAGCTATTTACAAATGCAGCAAACTCGTTGCGAGCAAAATAAATTGTTAAATTGTAGCACAAGCTAGCCATAAATTGAGAACCAAAAACCGCCCTGGTTACCCCGTACCATACTTTCTTTGTAGAAATACAAATTAACAATTCGCATACGGAAAGTAAATTTGCTATGAGTGTTAGAGCCAGAAAAAACCTAAAAACGGTTATTTTACACCCAGTTCTTTCAAATTCCTTAATTCGCACCATTCTACCAGAAGCAAGGTCCCATCGGATGGGCGAACACCTCAAGGAACCAGCAAAGTTAAGTTGGAAATTCAAAATCTTTAAGCTGAGCCTAGAAATCATTCTGCTAAACATCTGGGTTTCAGGTTGTGTGCTGGAAACCAAAAAGCAAATGGAAAACTCTATGTGCATAATGTTTGGCAAAAAGGATTGTGTCAAAACAGGACTAAATTATATGAAAACACAAATCCCAAAATCTAATATTAATTTCATCATTCTGAATATATAATAGGTTATTGGTTTCTTATCCTTACTCTGAATCAGGAACATTATACTTATATGAAATAAACATTTGCAGAAAGGATTTCGTATTAATTATTTTCTTGCTCCTTTAATTAAATTTTATTTGCACTTATACTACTTGTGTGCTTGACATAGCAAATAACAATAATTCCTTCCATAATATTTCCGCATCGAAAATCAAGATTACACCTTTTCCCGTTGCATAAAATTGGAGCACATTGGAAATTAAATGGGGAATTAAAGAAGTCAAATGCATGTGTCTTTGTCGACTTATTAATTCCAAGAAACTAATGAAGTGTGATGCATAAACAATATTTGATACAGTTGATGATAATAGAAAACATTTACATTATTACTAACACATTAATTTGCAAACACTGTGATTGGCGTTTTCAAAGTAAAATAGCTACATAATCTACCACTAATTTATGTGATATGATATTTTTACTTAAGACCATTTTGCCTTGAAAACAAGGAAGAACGTTCTCTGTAAGCAAAATCTGATAAAATTCGGTGCCCTCGTTCTGTCTACCACATGAAAAGAGCCTGAGTAAAAACAAACGGGTCTACAACTCCTTGTAAATTTAGCCATCCACTTGCTCATGCGTTCTACACCTTTCCGTTGCCTCCAGGAGTAAAGAATCGCCCTGGAGAATAGTAATGGACGACTTCCAACATCCAAAAACGCAGCAATTAATCCGATTGCAATAAAAATGAGAACTAACAGTAAGAAAAGCGCCACTGGAGGAACTTCTTCGTGAAAAACAATCACACAAAATGAACAAGATATAACACAAAGCCCCCCACACAACTGTACCAAAGGCCAAAAGAATAACTGATATATTTTGTTATGAAGATTCACACAAAGTTGAAGAGTTCTGTAGGATGCCGTAATTTCTTCCAACTCACCAGGTGACTTTGAGAGTCGACGACTGATCGTATTGAGATTTTTCAAATGTTCGTTGATTAAAACCAGCGAGGGGATCAAAAGGGTAATACACGGCCATGTTGTTACCAAAAACGGCAGCATCATGATAAGATCCATCAGAAACAGTGAGATCCTAAAGCAAGGATCGGCATGGTTTTCCCACAGAAAAATTTTGATAGGAGCACATGACCTTCCGGTTGAAAGAGAGTAACGATCGGAGGGAAAATTGCGCAGTAGGGACCACGATAGTAATGTAAATGACAAGTATTGTGGTTAGCTTCCGGAGATGTGAAGATGTCTCAAATCTATAATAACTCTGAAGATCAAGTAAGCTATTTACAAAACAAGCCAACTCATCCCGTGAACAATAAATTGTTAAATTGTAACAAAGACTGCCCAAAAACAGAGAACAAAAAACCGCTCTTGTTACCCCATACCATACTTCCTTCGTAGAAATACAAACTAATAACTCACTCATGGAAATAAAATTTGCGATGAGTGTTAGAGCTACACAAAACCTGAAAATCGATATTCTACATCCACTTGTTTCAAATTCGTTAATTCGTACCATTCTCCCAGCAACTGGATCCCAACGGATGGCGGAACAGCGGTAGAGGCTTGCAAAGTTTAGTTGGAAACTCAAAATCTTTAAGGTTAATCCAGAAATCATAATTAAAAATTTCTGGAATGCTGATGTTTGGGTAGAAGGCAGACAGGTAATGTAACAGATTTTCGGACTGACAGTTGTCTCCTTTTTAAGTAATATTTGGTAAATATTTCCTTTAAAAAAGGACTTGAATACGAATTATGACAGATAAATACGAAAACATGCTCCCAACTTATTAATTAATAAAATTATTTCCTGTAAATCTGAATAAACAATATGTTATTTAAAATCAAACCAAAAATTTGTACTTTCTATGGGAATAGGCATATTTCATGTCACATGAGTGGCTGGTTGAGTGGGTGAATGTTCGTGCGATAACACAAAAACCAAAGCGCGAATTAATTTTAAGCTTGGCACACTGAATGTTTAGGTCATGGAGACGATCGCTATTATTTTTTTCAGCTAGGTCCATAGTCCATGCACTTAATCCTAATAACGTAATCATAATTCAGGTTCATTATGGAGTATAAATTAGTGTTAGTTTAGGAGAATACGGGAAATTTTTTGATTTTACCCTACTGGTTACCAGTATTTATTGGTTTATCTGGATACGGAAACGAGGACAAATCATAGTAATATTTAATGACTGAACAAGGGGAGTATTTAATGACTTCAGAATTTGGACAAGGGGGATTGAATTAAATTTGAATGTAGACTTAACAACTGGCAAAAAGGAGTAATTCCTCCAAAAATTATTTCCAATGTAAACATCTAGACCTGCATGCAGAACGAAGGGTTAGGTTTAAGGTTACCTTGACCATCAAGGTAACCTCAAAGGTAGTGGTAATGCACTACATTTTTTCCTAACCCAAACCAATTGGGTTAGGGTAAGATGCAGGTTAACCCAAACCATAAACCCAATGGAAATGGGGCAACCTGCATCTGCCGCGCGTGCTCAACCTGGGTCGGCCCAACGTGCATTAGATGCACAACACGTTCGCTCTCTTTATAGTTTATTGTCATTTCGGACAAAGCATCGTTGGTGGTCCTTCCCATCCTCACCTCATTCATTCATTTCAATGCAGTTTAGTGACGTGCCCAGGTCTACTCATCTAGTTTTGCGACATTTCAGTCGGGTTGAGTTTAAAGTCTTCCCAGGACTCATTCATCTTAACTAAAGTAGTTTTTCGTCGTGACGGACGTGGTGAGTTTATAGTCTACCAAAGACTTATCAGTTTTAGGTCATGATAAGGACCCAATTAATTTGGTTTATTTATTTGGTTGCAGTTTAGTGACGTGCCCAGGTCTACTCATCTAGTTTTATGACATTTCAGTCGGGTTGAGTTTAAAGTCTTCCAGGACTTCATTCATCTTAACTTAAGTAGTTTTTCGTCGTGACGGACGTGGTGAGTTTATAGTCTACCAAAGACTTATCAGTTTTAGGTCATGATAAGGACCCAATTAATTGTATTTATTTATTTGGTTGCAGTTTAGTGACGTGCCCAGGTCTACTCATCTAGTTTTGCGACATTTCAGTCGGGTTGAGTTTAAAGTCTTCCAGGACTTCATTCATCTTATCTAAAGTAGTTTTTCGTCGTGACGGACGTGGTGAGTTTATAGTCTACCAAAGACTTATCAGTTTTAGGTCATGATAAGGACCCAATTAATTGTATTTATTTATTTGGTTGCAGTTTAGTGACGTGCCCAGGTCTACTCATCTAGTTTTGCGACATTTCAGTCGGGTTGAGTTTAAAGTCTTCCCAGGACTTCATTCATCTTAACTAAAGTAGTTTTTCGTCGTGACGGACGTGGTGAGTTTATAGTCTACCAAAGACTTATCAGTTTTAGGTCATGATAAGGACCCAATTAATTGTATTTATTTATTTGGTTGCAGTTTAGTGACGTGCCCAGGTCTACTCATCTAGTTTTATGACATTTCAGTCGGGTTGAGTTTAAAGTCTTCCCAGGACTTCATTCATCTTAACTAAAGTAGTTTTTCGTCGTGACGGACGTGGTGAGTTTACAGTCTACCAAAGACTTATCAGTTTTAGGTCATGATAAGGACCCAATTAATTTGGTTTATTTATTTGGTTGCAGTTTAGTGACGTGCCCAGGTCTACTCATCTAGTTTTGCGACATTTCAGTCGGGTTGAGTTTAAAGTCTTCCCAGGACTTCATTCATCTTATCTAAAGTAGTTTTTTCGTCGTGACGGACGTGGTGAGTTTATAGTCTACCAAAGACTTATCAGTTTTAGGTCATGATAAGGACCCAATTAATTGTATTTATTTATTTGGTTGCAGTTTAGTGACGTGCCCAGGTCTACTCATCTAGTTTTGCGACATTTCAGTCGGGTTGAGTTTAAAGTCTTCCCAGGACTTCATTCATCTTATCTAAAGTAGTTTTTCGTCGTGACGGACGTGGTGAGTTTATAGTCTACCAAAGACTTATCAGTTTTAGGTCATGATAAGGACCCAATTAATTGTATTTATTTATTTGGTTGCAGTTTAGTGACGTGCCCAGGTCTACTCATCTAGTTTTATGACATTTCAGTCGGGTTGAGTTTAAAGTCTTCCCAGGACTTCATTCATCTTATCTAAAGTAGTTTTTCGTCGTGACGGACGTGGTGAGTTTATAGTCTACCAAAGACTTATCAGCTTTAGGTCATGATAAGGACCCAATTAATTGTATTTATTTATTTGGTTGCAGTTTAGTGACGTGCCCAGGTCTACTCATCTAGTTTTATGACATTTCAGTCGGGTTGAGTTTAAAGTCTTCCAGGACTTCATTCATCTTAACTAAAGTAGTTTTTCGTCGTGACGGACGTGGTGAGTTTACAGTCTACCAAAGACTTATCAGTTTTAGGTCATGATAAGGACCCAATTAATTTGGTTTATTTATTTGGTTGCAGTTTAGTGACGTGCCCAGGTCTACTCATCTAGTTTTGCGACATTTCAGTCGGGTTGAGTTTAAAGTCTTCCCAGGACTTCATTCATCTTATCTAAAGTAGTTTTTCGTCGTGACGGACGTGGTGAGTTTTATAGTCTACCAAAAGACTTATCAGTTTTAGGTCATCGATAAGGACACCAATTAATTGTATTTATTTATTTGGTTGCAGTTTAGTGACGTGCCCAGGTCTACTCATCTAGTTTTATGACATTTCAGTCGGGTTGAGTTTAAAGTCTTCCAGGACTTCATTCATCTTATTAAAGTAGTTTTTCGTCGTGGACGACGTGTGAGTTTATAGTCTACCAAAGACTTTCAAGTTTTAGGTATGATAAGGACCCAATTAATTTGGTTTATTTATTTGGTTGCAGTTTTAGTGACGTGCCCAGGTCTACTCATCTAGTTTTATGACATTTCAGTCGGGTTGAGTTTAAAGTCTTCCAGGACTTCAGTTCATCTTAACTAAAGTAGTTTTTCGTCGGACGGACGTGGTGAGTTTATAGTCTACCAAAGACTTATCAGTTTAGGTCATGATAAGGACCAATTAATTTGTTTATTTATTGGTTGCCAGTTTAGTGAAGTGCCCAGGTTCTACTCCATCTAGTTTTGCGACATTGTCAGTCGGGGTTGAGTTTAATAGTCTTCCCGGACTTCAATTCATGCTTAACTAAAGTATTTTTTCGTCTGTGGAGAGCGTGGGTGAGTTTTATAGTCTAGCGGCAAAAGACTTATCAGTTTAGGTCT
>LJIJ01001532.1:0-41811 GCA_001718145.1 Orchesella cincta
GGCACCCATTGGAACTCCATTGGTCAGTTGGAGGGACGCGATTTACTCAAAAACTAAGAGTCGTAGAAGGATGGCACTTGCATATTCGGACTCCTTGAGTGATTTCTGACAAGGTGTTTTCTTTCAATTTTCAAAATGAAGTCCTTCTCTGGTGGCACCCATCTGGAACTCCATTGGTCAGAATGGAGGACGCGATTTACTCAAAAACTAAGAGTCGTAGAAGGATGGCACTTGCATATTCGGACTCCTTGAGTGATTTCTGACAAGGTGTTTTCTTTCAATTTTCAAAATGAAGTCCTTCTCTGGTGGCACCATCTGAACTCCATTGGTCCAGTTGAAGGGACGCGATTTACTCAAAAACTAAGAGTCGTAGAAGGATGGCACTTGCATATTCGGACTCCTTGAGTGATTTCTGACAAGGTGTTTTCTTTCAATTTTCAAAATGAAGTCCTTCTCTGGTGGCACCCATTGGAACTCCATTGGTCAGAATGGAGGGACGCGATTTACTCAAAAACTAAGGGTCGTAGAAGGATGGCACTTGCATATTCGGACTCCTTGAGTGATTTCTGACAAGGTGTTTTCTTTCAATTTTCAAAATGAAGTCCTTCTCTGGTGGCACCCATTTGAACTTCATAGGTCAGAATGGAGGGACGCGATTTACTCAAAAACTAAGAGTCGTAGAAGGATGGCACTTGCATATTCGGACTCCTTGAGTGATTTCTGACAAGGTGTTTTCTTTCAATTTTCAAAATGAAGTCCTTCTCTGGTGGCACCCATTGGAACTTCATTGGTCGGATTGGAGGGACGCGATTTACTCAAAAACTAAGGGTCGTAGAAGGATGGCACTTGCATATTCGGACTCCTTGAGTGATTTCTGACAAGGTGTTTTCTTTCAATTTTCAAAATGAAGTCCTTCTCTGGTGGCACCCATTGGAACTCCATTGGTCCAGTTGAAGGGACGTGATTTACTCAAAAACTAAGAGTCGTAGAAGGATGGGACTTGCATATTCGGACTCCTTGAGTGATTTCTGACAAGGTGTTTTCAAAAAATTTCACATTTTTAGTTATTGTGAATTTTATTATAAACTCTATTTATTACTAAACTAATTATTAAATTCAGTTTCTGGCTCCAGAAATGAGTTGTGGGAGTCCGTTTTTATAAGTTTGCATAAGAAAATGTAGGTTAAATTTCAAAAACTTTGGACTCGAATATCTCGTAAACCAATCAACCAATTTGGATGAAATTTGTTTTGGTGTACTCCTTTTATAGCAGTCTAAATACATATGGTAAAAAGATAACAAATTTGAAAAATGTGTTTGGCGCCATCTATGAATTTTTAAAAACTCGAAATAATTTAAAAATTACGTGTTAGCTATACTTGGGTAGTGTGTAGAAGGATCCTGTACTTGTTTTAAATTACTAAAAAATATTTTTGAAACTTTAATTTCTCCCGCCCAAATTCGAATTTTCAAAAATCCAGAAAACACCATCCTACGATTTTGTTTAATAGCCTGTATACCAAATTTCAGGTCAATCGGTCAATATTTAAAGGAGTTAATCGCGTTCCACGGTCAAAACTTTAGAGGGCGCTAGCTCCGTTATTTGAAACTTTTTCGACTAAAATAAAAATATGTCCTCGTAGTTTTATAAGGTCTTTCAAGATATCATATTAAAATTGATTTAAAAATGGTCATCGCAAAAAATTTGAAGGTTACGGATGATAACCACTCATAAATACTGTAAAAGCACCATATCCAGTTGACTAACTGCAAGTGGAGATTTCGTGTCCAAATATTCCTTTGGTGCTGAGGACGCATCAATATGCCCCAAATCTGCACGAACTGCAATCGACAAATCTTCCTTCCATTTTTCTGCAAAGAAACCTGCTTCTTGGGCTGAATCGGTTTGGTACTTGGTTTAGCGGAAAGTTTTCTAGCAAGATTGTGCCGCTTTCTCACATACTCAAAAGTTTTGTACGCTTTTTCAGGCTTGAAATATAGCCAGAAAAATTCAGCAATGAGTTTGAAAGTAGAGAGATACCTGGGGAAATATTTTTTGGGATCACCCATGTCCCCTTTAATCACAACGCCAGTGATAGGCTTCAAAGCAAGTCCGAGCATGAAAGTCATCGTGGACACAAACACAAATTGATTTAAATGGGTTGAGTAGTAAACCAGTCCGTGTTTTATTAAAGATTCGTCAACCCATGGAATATCCTCAATAGGAACAAGAGTTCCGGTGTCACCAGGCACTTTTGAAGCAACGGTCAATAAAGTTTTGTACATAGCTTCAGTGGCCCTTGAGCCTTCTTCGGCCGTTGGCTTGTTTAACCTTTTAATTTTACTTGACATTCTAAAGTTTTTTAAAATTATGGCCTTGTTTAAAAATCGATGTAAGAAAATCAACTCTCCGGATGCAGAGGAAAGACTGGCTTCATTGAACATCCATACCAGAGTATATAGACACATTCATAAGGTCAAATAAAGCAGAAAAAGATGATGAACAGTATGAAAGGGAAAGTGAGTTGAAGGTGTCTGGTCTACCAAAAGTAGAGCTATAAAAAAAGAACACCCGTGCATGCAAATTAACATGCCATATTCAAGGATGTACTTCCATTCCGAATTATACCGGTTATTTCATGTTCCCATAATCTGAATACCAACAACTATTGAAAGTTCCATGTCTCAAATAATATTCATTAGATATTATTTCAGTAGTTTTGTCTTCCAATGATAGAAATTTAGCGTATTTAGTGAACACCGAAGTATTTGGGCTTATGAGCGATTTCGTGGGAAGAAACGTCAGTCCTTTCACGTGCAAGCACATTAAGATTCTATTTGACCACGTAACTCTGTGATTGACTAATATATCTCGGATGTTCCTCTTGGAAAGGAATATGATTTTCTCATCACTATAACCCCAAATTTTTCTACCGTGCTCTGGAACTATATTACAAAATCAAATGAAACTGTGAATCGGTATGTCGGTTGAGCTTGGCTTTGAGCTGAGTAAAGACCTGGTCTAATAATTTACTTCAAAACTTGTTGAGTTTCATCATTTATTAGTCATAAACTTTGGTCATAATTCAAGCATCCAACACTAATGACGGAAGCGGCTTTCGTAAAATACTCAAGCAACTTGCGCCGATAGCGATATCATGGATGTGTAGAGTATAAAAGATTTACTGCATTATTTTATAAGCATTTTCTCGAATTCCATTACGCGGCTTATTGCAGATATTTCAAAAGATTTTTTTACGTAAGGCGAATGTTCAAGGTCAACTCAGCAACTCTAGTTCAATACTTGCCACATTTCATACACGAAAAAAATAACCAGTTTTTGACTCGTATGAGCAATAAATGGTATAGGCCAATGCAAGTACGTAGAGGTATATCGTTCAGGAGGCAAAGTTAAATTTTTTTACACTTTAATTGATTATCTCTACTATTATGATGTTAAGAACGCACTAAAACCTTGTTTAAATGTGCCAAAAAGTATTGATAATGCGGTAAAAAGGAAAAACTATAAAGAACTGAAGAAATTACTTGAGAACGTGACAGTTTGGATGCTATTAGATTGCAACATTATTGCAAAACAAAGAACAACCTGATGTAACTAAGTGTCTAAAATTCCAGTATATCTTGTAGAATCAAATTACACGATTTAATGATTTTGCTATGACATTTAGACTATTTGCTTTTCAATTAACACTGTTAAACTTATTTTGTGAAAGTTTGGGATAAAGAGGACCTATTAGAAAGGAAAGAAAATGTGGGCAGAATGAAACACACATATGTCTACAAAAATTCTAAACTTTTATTGAATTGCACTTTAGAGATGAATTGGATCCATTGCAGTATGCAAACAACTGGTTATTTTATGACCTCCATGTTTATTTCGAAAAAAGGAAATTTCATTTTAACGTTTCTTATCGAGATTCTTAAGCATTGAATTGGAAATTCAGAACGTCGAAAATGATTTGAAAGTCGTTCACAAAGCTATCGCAAAGAAAGAAAAAGCTTTTGAGGACAGCGGGTATATCTTAAAAGGAAGGTTAGTAAGGCTGACTAGGAATCCTATCTATTTATATATTGCATTTGGCATACAGTAAAAAAGAACATTACATAAATAATCAGTCTAATTATATTAACAAAAATGATTGACAAATTTTGATGTCCTACTATCCAAGTTACTCAGGTTTAAAAATAAAGTAAGCTAATCTTTATATGATAGGGAATAACTAACTATGCAATACAATGTTTCATGGCTGATGTAAATCATGAAATATTTTAATGCGTACGCTCATTATGGTTATTGGCATTCGCATATCGACTGTACGTAGTTCCTTTTATATAGAATTGCTAACAATGGTTTGAAAATGGTTGCGCCGTAAAGAGAACTTGATGATGGATAACATTATCGTAAAAGGCCGACAGAATTAATTTAAACATATTTCTACTGTTAGGTTGACGTTCATAGAGTGTTGTTGTGAACGTTGTAAGGACGTTGTGAATCTTTTAATGAATTAACTACCTACCATTGGGTACTGTTGCGTACGTTGATGATTGTAATATTAGATTAAATACGTGAGATGAATTTAGGCTAAGTAAACATAATTAAAGTTTATATCCCAAATGAGGGACAATCTTTACGCATGAATAATTTTAGAATGATGAAATGTTTGTTTACATTAGAGTAAGCCACAAATGTTACATGTATATAAACCCCAGAAAACCCTTAATAAAGAAGAGAGTAAGTTCAGACACTGATCGGAGAATCATGACTTGTCAGGTCCTCTCAATAAGTAAACCATCTATTGGTATTATTTTTGCATCAAGTTCACATCATACCCCATTGTGAAGCATAACCCTAACGCTACCTAATCTTGAAGCTAAAAACGTCACACGAGTGGATATCTTCAGGTTTACGTGACCCAGTACGTAACACATATTCTAACAAAATATTGACTTCTAAGTCTTGTTGCAAATCATTGAAATGCATCAATGTGTTTAAGAGAATTGATTCACTCGAAAAAATGTTCCTTGCAATATATTCATATCTACGACACATCGAAATCATCATCATCACAGCGCGAGTATGCTAGGCAAACCCTCACCAAAAAATAAAAGCTGAGATGTCCATTTGATTTGCTTGCACGGATTTTGTTGAAAATAGAGTGTCAGTTCGTCAGTGCCAATTCGAATTAGTGACTCAGTTTTCAAATTATCTTTTCTGTGCGTTACTTTTAATCGGTTAGTGAGTAAGTATGGTGTAAAATGTGGTTCGAAAAATCTGTCATTTCATCAATTAAAAGCTTCAAAGTTGACCAATTTTGCTCCAAATCGGTGGAAATCGGTCAACTTTGAAGCTTTTAATTGATGAAATGACAGCTTTTTCGAACTACATTTTACACTATACTTACTCACTAACCGATTAAAAGTAACGCCCCAAAAAGATAATTTGAAAATTTAATTACCTTACCAGTTTTTTAAATCGATTTTGAAACGCAAATTTTGAGAAGGAGGAGCAGAGCACGAAATTGTCAGATCAGGAGGTGGATTCACAACAGTAAGGTAGAGTGCTAAGCTTAAGTTTCTAAAGTTAAGCCTAAGTCCAAATTTAGTAGATATTGCTATTTGTATTGTAAAAAATGGTATGTAAGGGTGAATATTTTACTAGTCAGGCTTATCATTGAGCATTGATAACCCTATTGATAAGAACTAAAATCATAGTACCTGTTTGAAAATCAATATTAAGCATCGAGTTATTTCTTAAGTATAAAAATTTAGCCTCTATTACAAATTATTACTTATCATTGACCTTTGATAAGCATATCGATATAAACTTAAAAATTGTTTCAAATCGAAACATGCAATAAATTACATACCATTTTAAAGATTTAACCTCTTTCAACAAATATAGTTAATTTAAACTATAATAATATATAATAATAACTAAATTTCATCGAGTCGTGCCAAAGACTATAAAAATTGGCGGGTCAAAGGATTTATTCAATATTTGTGTAATTTGTGTTAAAATTAATCTATTTCCACTAATGTATTTCATTTAAATTATTAAAATGTAAACAAATTATTCACTAAATTTCATCGAGCCGTGCCAAAGACTATAAAAATTGGCGGGTCAAAGGATTTATTCAATATTTGTGTAATTTGTGTTAAAATTAATCTATTTCCACTAATGTATTTCATTTAAATTATTAAAATGTAAACAAATTATTCACTAAATTTCATCGAGTCGTGCCAAAGACTATAAAAATTGGCGGGTCAAGGGATTTATTCAATATTTATGTAACTTGTGTTAAAATTAATCTGTTATTTCATTTAAATTATTAAAATGTAAACAAATTATCCACTAAATTTCATCGAGTCGTGCCAAAGACTATAAAAATTGGCGGGTCAAAGGATTTATTCAATATTTATGTAACTTGTGTTAAATATTATCTATTTCCACTAATGTATTTCATTTAAATTATTAAAATGTAAACAAATATCCACTAAATTTCATCGAGTCGTGCCAAAGACTATAAAAATTGGCGGGTCAAAGGATTTATTCAATATTTGTGTAATTTGTGTTAAAATTAATGTTTCCACTAATGTATTTCATTTAATTATTAAAATGTAAACAAATTATTCACTAAATTTCATCGAGTCGTGCCAAAGACTATAAAAATTGGCGGGTCAAAGGATTTATTCAATATTTATGTAACTTGTGTTAAATATTATCTATTTCCACTAATGTATTTCATTTAAATTATTAAAATGTAAACAAATTATCCACTAAATTTCATCGAGTCGTGCCAAAGACTATAAAAATTGGCGGGTCAAAGGATTTATTCAATATTTGTGTAATTTGTGTTAAAATTAATGTTTCCACTAATGTATTTCATTTAAATTATTAAAATGTAAACAAATTATCCACTAAATTTCATCGAGTCGTGCCAAAGACTATAAAAATTGGCGGGTCAAAGGATTTATTCAATAAATATTAAACTATTTTTAATCAAGTGGTGTTGCATTCTTTCGATTCAGTTGAGATTTCACACACTCGATAATTTGTATTTTCGAATGTGTGACATCTCAAGTAACCTTTATAACTTAATTATGATTGGCTTTATTTAGAAAATGCCACAGGGACGTCCACCTAGGGGGTCTAAACCCTGGGAAAAGGCATCTGCAGCAAGATTGAAAAGACAGGCTTTGAAATCTGCAAAGCGGGCAGTTATAACACCAGAGGTTGAAACGTCAGAGGATGCAACGCCTCCAAAACGTTCCAGAAAAAGTCCGCTCTTTGAAAGTCGCTCCAGAATCGTACCAGATCATGCAGCACAACTGAAGTAACAGCAAGTCAAATCTTCTTTCGGGATAAAATCATCAAGGAACAATCAAGTAATATTCAACAGCTATGCAATGAAGATTCAATTATTTCGCAACCTGAAGTTCAGCAAGAAACAAAGAATCATTCGAAACTCAACAACACGAGGACGAAACAGTTTAATTTTTCCGCCATTGCCATCAGAACCAGAAGATTAATGTTCGTCCAGATCCCATTACAGAAGGTAGAGGATTTTTTCAATCTTCAGTGTTGTTTCCGCAATTCAAGTCTTCCAGAACGGAAAGGAATGTACAAAGGCTAATTCGACTCTAACTCCATCCAGCATTGCATGGTCAGCAAAATTAATTTCATCCTTTGTGTGCAGTTGTAGATGGCATATATCTGTGTCACCGGATTCCAAAACAGACTCTTACCCAATTGATGAAGCGATTTCTTTAGCCAGCTCAGCCGTCCCAATTGGATACGAAGATATTCGCTCCCTTTTCACTATTCTTGAGTTAACTCCACCAACCAAGACAAGTTTTGGGAGTAGATGCCGAAGGAAAATTGGATTTCAAATGGACACGGCTCTTCAAAAATCACTGAAAGAAGCTGGAGACGAAGACTGGCAGTTGAAGCTGGCGACTTTGTATCAATCAAGAACGGAGACGAAGAAATAAAATGTCCAGCAATCAAAGTAGTGTGTGATGGCTCATGGTCGAAGAGATCTTATGGACACTCCTACAACTCAAAGTACGGAAACGCTGCAATAATAGGAGTCAGAACCAAGAAAGTCCTATTTGTTGGAGAACGAGTAACAACTTGCAGAATGTGCCAAATCAACAGCAAAACCAACAAGGAATCGCCTCCACACATGTAACTTTGAGCACGCGAACCGAATCGAACCGTATTTTTTCAAAATTGAAATGATTCGAATCGATTCGAATCGAATCACATGAAAAAGTTCTCAGGTTCGAATCGAATCGAACCGTATCCTGATACGCAAATATGATTCGCGAATCGAATCGAACCGTAACATGGTTCGAAAATACGAATCGCGAATCGAATCGATTCGAACCGAATCGTATCAATTTGTAATATTTTTTGCATTTTCAACTTATTACACACTTTTTTGCTATTTTAAACTGTTTTAATGTATAAATAAGTAGAATATGACACTAAAATACAAATAATTACCAGTTTTATCAACAAATATGCTAATTTATATGGATATTTCTTTCATTTAATGTTTTTGGTTCGATTCGAATCGAATCGAATCGTATCAGCGAATCTCTTCTGACGCTTCGAATCGAATCGAATCGTATCAGCGAATCTCTTCTGGAGCTTCGAACCGAATCGAATCGAACCAGATACGGTTCGAAGTACGATTCGATTCGAAATAATTCGAATCATGGTTCGAGCGAACCAGAAAGTTACATGTGTGATCGCCTCACACGTGCTTCAAAAATTGGGCAGGACCGTCAACAGCAATGGAAGCGGATATTATTCACGAAGGATTTTCAAAGAGCATACAACAACATGGATTAGTTTACGCCTATTTCTTAGCCGATGGAGACTCATCAACTTATTGCCGTATTAAGGATGTATACGTGGGGATTACGGTGCAGAAGATTGAGTGTATAAATCATGTTCTTCGAAATCTCAACACCAAACTTCGCAATATTGCATCCAATGCTGTCAAGAGGCGATACATCTCGAAAGAAGAACGGAGTCTTCCAAGAGCGGAAAGCAGATTTAAGCGGATTGGACTTGCAGTACAAAGGGCTTGCCGCTACTATAAGGACTTAGGAAACTGGGAGTGCAATTGGAAGGATTTAAGAGAAGACATTAGGAACGTTCCATATCATATTTTCGGTCGGCACACCAATTGCAAAAGCTACTTTCAGTGCTCCAAAAAAGGACAAGAAGAAGATCTTGTGGACCAACTGAAGTCAACGCCCCTTTTCCTGGAGGTTGTTGACGCCATCGATCGTGTAGCATCGCTGGCTCGGAGTCTTATTCGGAGGGAGAATAGCAACATTGTGGAATGTTACTTTAGTGTGTGTGCTAAGTACCTCGAAGGAAAACGGAAGAATCTCGGCTCCGGGTCCCTTTACCACCAGCGAATTTCAGCAGCAACCCTCTCCTTTAATAACGCTAAATTCTGGGCTGCGGACTTCTACAAAATGATTCATTGCAAGAGTCCTTGTGCCAAATGGAAGCTGGAGAAGCTAAGATCAGTCAGGCAACGTCATCAGCCAACAAATACCAGAAAGCCTCGGATTATCAGTTTTCCCTTTCTGAAGGCTGGAAGAGGCGATGATCATTACGGCACCAATCCAGACCGGCCGGATCTAAACGAGGAGACTTTGCAAGTAGAGATGGACTCCATAAGAGACAGTGTTAAAGTTACCAAGGAACGCCAGGAAGAAATTCAGATTGCGACGCAGGATCAGTCAAACAGTGACTTGTGAAAGCGGGAAAGGAGAATTCGAATGACAGCTAGTAACGCCAAGCGCATTTACAGTATGCAAGACTCCACCGACAATTATGCCATTCTTCGTCAGCTGCTCGCACAATCCGAATTTTCCACACCCGCCACCTTATATGGACATGCACATGAGACTGACGCCATTGCAGAATATGAAAACTTAACCGGCAACAAAGTTCGACGATGTGGATTAGTGGTTTCCTTGGAAGATGGCCGACTTGCTGTTAGTCCAGATGGAACAGTAGGCGACGAAGGTCTAATCGAAGTAAAGTGTCCACTGACTCTCAAGGATAAGAAGATTTGGATTGGGCTATAGAGCGAAGAAGTCAATCTCCCGTGGTACTCAAAGACGGTGTTCTTATGATGAAGACTGAGCACGCCCATTATTTCCAAGTCGAATGGAGGAACGAGAATGGTGTGACTACTTCATTTGGTCAGAAACTGGAGACTACTTTCTGCAAAGAGTTACTCGGGACCCCAAAACGTGTGCTCTCTGGAATAAGATTAAATCAAAATTAATACACTTTTGGGAACAGGATCTTCTCCCGGAGCTAGCTGATTCGAGACTTGAGAGAAAGTTGAAGCCTCGCCTTCCAGAGTACAGGCAATTGGCCATTAAGGGTAAAGAAGAGCGGCTTGGCAAGAAACACTTAGGTAAGAAAAGAAATCATTAATTTAAAAGCTTTCATTTTTGTTTCATTTTTAGTTGCCATTGCCATGATTGTTAAGATATTCATTGTTATTTGTCGAATCATTTTTATAATTCATGGTGTTACATTCAGAAGTTATAATTGTTTGGTGTGTTTTGTTGTGTTTTTGCAGATGGAGGCTCAAGAAATTCTGGAGCAAGTGGTGATGCAGTTTGTGAGGGAGCAGACACCCCCACCGAAGAGAAGGAGGTTAGAGGCCGGAGCAGAGCCGGAAAGAGTAAGTCGAGACGCCACGCAAATCCCTCCGGCGACCAGAAGACCTTCCCGGGCTCGTCCAACTGCCATCCCGGCACAACAACCCTCGATGTAGTCTTTGCGGGAGATTTTTTAAGACGTTGGCTCCACTGTTCATGAACAGAAGCCCCATGATAAGATGTCGGACCCTCACGTCGCCTACCACCTAAAGCCGTGCCGTAGGCTATAAATATTGGCTTAATCATTTTTATATATTACTTGTTCAGTTTCCATTTCTTTAAATGTCATTTTTTCATTTATTTGTTTAAAAATTGTTTTTACTTTTTTGTTGTCTTTTGTTCAGTATTTTTTTTCATTATTTTGTTCAGTAATTTTTTTCCTTCATTAAAGTTGAAACGTCTTTTAAAATTGATTTGATGTTTTTTTGTCTTTTATTTTAGTCACATAATGTAAAAAATAAAGTGAATTAACTAATTTTATTTACTTAATAAAATGCTTTCAGTTAATGATTATTAATTGCGAATTATAAATATAAAAAAAATTTACTACTGGTTCTTTTCATTTTAAGATAAGTGCATTAAAAATTTAAGTAAAGAAAGCATAAAATTTTTAATCTACTGAAATTTTGGATTTCTGGCTTAGTGTTATGGGTGGCTCATTTACACTCATTGATAGCTTTACTTTATGAAAATTACCGTTATATATGTATTTAGCACATCAAGTAAACATATGTATGTCTTTTAAAGAGTTAAGCAAGTTTCAGGGTTATCAGTGCTTATCTGCATCTACAGGATAAGTAAATTGCACTAATAATGTCTACGAGTTTACTAAGCTTTGTTTTGTATGTACACTTAGTTTGAGCAGGTTGGGGTTAACTCACATCCTATACACTACATCGTGAATCCGTACCCAGACCATCACTAAAGCTTCATGTGGTAGGAAAGCAGTTCGTTTTAGGCGCCATTTTTTGCCCGCTCAATTGTGCGTGGAAGTGAATAAATTTCTAGGAAAGCTTTTCGAGTAAATCAATGCCCTTAAGTAATTCACATAAATTCCATTTGCAAAATGGAGTTGTCATTAAGTTTGTCAATCATCTTTTTCGTAATTAGCTGTTACAGTGTTTCAGTTAAAACGGAAAACCTAAGTGAAGGTTTTGCTGTGACAAATGTTATTAACGCGCATTTTCCAAACTTGACATTGGTTTTAGTTTCCAATGAAAGTCCCAGACAGACAAACGCACTTATTTATTTTCAACAGCTGCTGCAATACTTACCCCATACAGTTTTACTAGTTGGTGATAACAAGATATTAAACTTCAGCAGTGAAAGTAGAATACTTAAGCATACGACTTATTGCAAAACAGTTCTCCTCTTCATAAACTAAAAACAACAAGGCTTCAACGAAAAAAGGTTTGTGCAAAAAATGTAATCCTGAAAAGGCTTCATGAAGAGATGCAATCTGATAAGGATGCCTTTACTTGCCTTCAACGAGCAGCGTCTACAAACTATGTTTGCTTTGATTTCGACATAAATTCAAAATTTTTCATTGGTTTACATTTTACGGATAAATTGGAGAGAATCCATTCCAGTACGCAAAGACAGTGCTTACTTTATGGCATCTACATTTATTACAAGAAAAGGGGAAATTTTTGCATCACATTTTAACGCATTTATATCTAGGTTCTTTAGCATGGGATTGGATGTGCAGACAATGGGAAATGATTTGAGGGAAACACGAAACTTATTGTTAAAGCAAGGAAAAGCAAAAATTAGTGTAGACTCACAGAGATCTACGGACGAAGATGGGCCACGATCACTTTCTTTGGGGAATGTAAAAGCCGGATTTTTAATTTTTAGTGTTGGAATTTCTATTGCATTAGCTTTGTTGGTTGTGGAAGTGTTGGGTGAATACGAATTTAAACATAAAGCTGCAATCAGCAATTAGATATCATGATCGAGTGTTTGTCTTATGCATAATTTGTATTAAGTATATTAAAAAAATTTCAACGTTTTGAGTAGGTGAAGTCAATAAATTATTATTAATGCCATTAATATCTATTACAATTACATAGATAAGTATAATTTCGATTGCATTTTGAATTAAATATTTCAGTTATTAAGAAATTGACTTTCTGTCACATTTTCCCTCATTAGTAGCCGGTTTACCTGCTACTGCCTCGCTAGCAGAACTTAATAATTGAGTTCTACCTTCATTCTGCTTTGAATTTCACAATAAAATCTAGATGTTAATTCGATAAATGCTACAATTTTTTACAAATGTTTATGTTTTGTGGCAACATTCTCTTTATCAAAACCCTTAGAGGATGATTGGAAAAAATTATTAAGGCTTTTGAATTTATGGTTCATGGTGCCATTATTGTAGAATGGATTTGCGACATGCAACTAGACAAGATTAAATCTGACCTAAAACGGATTTCTTGATAAAATCATGATTCATGATGTAGTGTTTTGAGTGTTTGGTGTTTGGAGAAAGTAACACGGGAATACCATTCGTTTTTTATATAGGTTCTGAGTTCAAATAGTATACGGGTTTGTAGACAAATTTGGACCTCCAATTGTGTCTGATAGGCACTCTCACGACGTATTTTGTTCGAATTTTTCTAAAAATAAATTATAATGATCACGCATAATTTATAACGTGATGATGATTTATGAACGAATTTACGACAAAAAAATAACGACTTTAAAAATTCCAGGGAAGGGAAACTGATATGCAATCATGACTAAAAATCATCACTTGACGTCAGGTTGTTATTCATTTTCTTTTGAGCATATCCTCGAAAAGGAAAAATACTTAAGCATGAAATAAAAGCATTTACCACAAGCATTTACGTGATTAACCAATGGGTTTGGTTTCATGTTTTCAACCAATTTAAGCAAATTTGTCAAATGTAAGTAGTCGTATTAAAAATCACGGAATGACTCAAATATGTACTATATTAAAACTATTATTCAGAAACACATTACTCATAATTTTTATGAAACATAAAGCATTGTAGAGTTTTTCTGCTGACGGAATAGAAAAACCACAATTTACAGCATAAATTTATTGAGCATAAAAGTCCCCATCTACAAATCGATTGGTGTTATTCACATTTCAACTTAAGGAAACTAAGCTGCTATTCGACTGAATCATTAAAATCATCATGACCAGCTTTTGGGGCATCGTGCCCATACTATTTCTGTGGACGTTTTTCTTCTTTAAACAAGTGAGTGGAACCAATTTTTAACTAAAATTTTGATTGGGAGATATTAAAATTTCTTTATTTGACAACAGGTGGAATGTCAACTTGGTGTAACGTATACACCCTTTGTAACACCTTGGGATACGTCACCCACCACTCAATCTTACTCTATCGAAGATGTGAAAGTAATGTTGAATATTATAAGTGAAGACAACTTCCCATTTGTGAGCACCTACACTGTTGGAGCACCAAATGGTAATATTATCAATAACCCAGAAATGTTTAAAAAAACAAAGAATCAAATCATCATGATTTTGTTACAGAACATTACCAAGCAAACGAAAACCCGTTATCGCTGCTCCAGCGTCTTCCACACAGCCTTAGCCGCTGCTGAAATCAACAAAGAGCAGAAATCTTTGGCTTTAACAGTATACCAAGGTCTCTATCGACACTCTCCTCCTGCCCAACTCATCTCAGAAATTGAGGTGGGATTTGAGATTGCTCAAGCTGCAAACCAAATTTATCCGGGGACAGTTCCAGCCATAATTTTTCCAAGTTCAGCTGGCTTCAACGGACTTTTTGACATGGAAGAAAACCTCAAAGCAGTTTCCAAGCGAGCTCGAAACCTCCAACTCAAGTTTGGAGTCAGGATTTCCAACTGCGAAACAACAATTGGGAAGCCTGATAATTACCATAAAAATAAGGAGTTATTGACTCTTTTTGACTTTCTTATTTGCGAGTTTATGCCAAAGAATGAGCTATTCAGAAGGACCAGAAAGCATTTTTTGAGGAGTTGAAGCAAGAAGTGAAAAAGGTGGATCATGCCATTAAAAGAAATGAGTAATGGAATTCATGTCATTGTTGAAACCGGCTGGGCAAATGCTGAGATGAAAATGTTTTGGGAAAAAATGGGACAATGGGCGAATAAGAGAAAAGAGGTTGGTGTCCATGAGTGAGGCGTTTGACAACCGTGGAAAATGGAAGTGAAAGATGTCCCGTTTGCGGCGCATTATGGAATCTGGAAACATTTGGAGACCGAAGATAACTCGAAGAAAGCATATGAAAGGAAGGTGCCACAAAGTAAGACATATTATTGTTTAAAATTCTTATAGAAAATTATTACCGAAAGTGGTTTTTATGTATAATTTTTTTATTCATTTAGTTAACACTCACAATCCTCTCAAACCAAAACCAACTGCTCCTTCTGGACGTGGAGGAACTAGGAAACCGCAAAAGAACTCTGGTTCAGGAAATCGGATGACTAGTCGACTATCCTTTTGTGTCATTCTTTTTACAACGTTTATACTTGGTGGTTTCCTGTCTTACTCATGATTATTTAAAGCAAAAAATAAAAAAATAAAATGAATGTTTGACATTTATGAATGGGATATATTTTGCAGTTTTGGGGAATACTTGTTCCTTTAAATAAACGAAATAACAAAAAAAAATTAATAGGGAAAAAATAGTTGACTGAATTTAAAGCATTTTTTGAAAAAAATCCAATGCATCAATATTTCTTTCATTGGCAATTGATAACTTGAGAGAATGGACTTGATTATCGCAACTACAGCCAATATCACGTCATTTTATTGCACTAGCGTCATCATGATTCTACTTACTCACTTTAGCCGGAAACAGACAGTCCAGAATAATATTTCTGTATAAATGATATTATTAAAAACCACTACTTCCAGCAGTAGTCAACTATATCAGCATCATTTACAAATAAATTAGCTTTGTTTGCGCTACTGCATCATTTTGTGCTTAAAAACACATTAAGTCGTACTAAAATCATCATGGAACGGGGCAATCTGCTCAGCATTTTGCTTGCAACATTTTGTTATTAAAATTGGTGAGTGGAGTTAATTTGAAAGCGAATTTTATTGCTACAGATATTTCAACTTTAATTACTATTATTTCATAGACGCAAGGTCAGCTTGGAGTGGTCTACTCCCATTCGTAAAACCAGAGGATTCACCAACTAGTGAATCGTACACACTTGAGGATGTGAAAGTTATGATGGATCTGGTGAAAGATGACAATTATAAATTTGTAGCTACTTACGGCGTTGGGGCTCCAAACGGTACAATTTACAAATTACCACAAAATTACTTTGAGAAACAATTAACTTCATTGTGATTTTTTCCAGAGCCCTACAAACCAAACAAGGTATCACAGCTCCAGCGTCGTTCACACGGCTTTAGCAGCTGCGGAAATCAACAAAAAGCACAAGTCACTGAGATTGTCCGTATTCCAAGGAATCTACAAAAATTCTCTTCGCGAACAGCTCAACTCGGAAATCAAAGTTGCTTTTGAAATGGCTCACGCTGCAAATTCGATTTTCGCTGGAAGCGTTTCTGGTCTGATTTTTTCAAGTACTGCGGGATTTTATCAACTTTTCGATATGGGGGAAATCCTCTCAAATGTTTCAAAAATGGCTCGAAACCAGGGCTTGCAATTTGGAGTGAGGGTGTGGAATTGTGGGACAACAATTGGGACTGTTGATAAAAACGACGGAAATTACCTGCAGTTAATTTCCCTCTTTGATTTCATAATTTGCACGATGATGCCTAAAGAATCAAGCTATTCTCAGGGACCTGAGGTCTTTTTTAAGGAGGTGACAAATGGCATTTTAAAAGTGGAGGAAAACATGAGAGAAATGAGAAAAGAGACGAATATCATGGTAGAAACGGGGTGGGCAAGCATTTTAAATGGGAGCAATGGGCGAGAGTTAAATGATATGAAAACCTTTTGGGAAATGATGGGGCAATGGGCGAATAAGGAAAAGAAGCTGGTGTTCATGAGTGAGGCGTTTGATAACCCGTGGAAAATGAGTGTGAAGGATGTCCACTTGGCAGCCCATTATGGGCTTTGGAGGCATTTGGAAACTGAGGATAACTCGAGGAAAGCATATGCACGCAAAGTGCTGGAAGGTAAGGTTGATTGATTTCGAGATGCTTATAGTTTTTTTTAAATTGATAATGATTTGAGATTTGAGTTTATGGTTTATCTAGTCAATACTCATAATCAACCGCGAACGAGTGCAGCAGCCAGAAACAAACAGAGCTTTTGTGGTTTGACGACTCTTATATTTCTACTTGGTGGTTTTGTTGCTTACTCACATAAATTTTAAGAAAAATAAATTACAAATTATGGCTAATGAAACAGCTTTTGGTTGTAGGAATTCTTATTTAAATGCTTTTAAAACGAAAATATTTCTCAATACTTTTGAATTATTTCATTTACATTTCATTCAGACATCTATCTTTACAGGAGTACAATTTGCTACGTGGTGTGATTCAATAAACCATTTCGCAAAAATGTAATTCTTGAGTTTAGAAAAATTTCACTATGCAACCTAATTTCATCAGAAATTTCTCAACCTCAACCCCGATGCTTGCTTGAGCTGAAAATGGTTTTGAATACAAAATATTGTATGCGTGCGCAGTTATTGGAATTCACGGTGAGAAAACCGTTGAAGTTGATGGGGTATCGAGGCGCTTTAAAATTACGTATCGCTCCTGCTACCATACCCATTTCAACTTGACTGAAGATAAGAAAGCGATTCGGGGTATGGAAATGATAATTGTAACGATAGGGTCGACTCAGGGCCGGACTCAGGTTCCTCCAAGAAGGCTTCAAAACATTTTATGCTCATTTTTACTATGATATTTGCCATTTCAACGATGTTTAAGTGGGCATCTAGGTTTAGATGACGAATAAATAATTGCAGAAGATAAATTAGCACCTCATAATTGATTAGCATATTAATATATGCAGCAAACTTCTGTAAAAGCAATAAAAGCATAGAACATTGACGGTGGGCTGAGGGGTAATGCGAGACCGAATCATAAAATTGCATTTTCAACAAAAACAACCATTTGCATATTTTTCTGACGCAACTCATTCGTCAACTTGTCCATTCTTGCTTGCTGTGGCTGTGTGAGTGATTTCTGATTGAAAACTGGAAAATTTTAATTGCCTATTTGCAAATTGTTGAATAACTTTTTTTGTAAGTTTGGAACTGTTTTTCCTGTTCATGACACTTCAAGTTCAGAATAAAATGGATTGTAAAGGTAATGAAAAATTATTTAAATTATGTGAAATGCTGCTCGTTTTAATTGGATTTCAGAGGTCAATTTTCTGTTTTTATGTCTATTTTAGAAGATTCAAAGTCAAACTCGGGTGGGCCGCCAGCTGAGGACAAGTCCCGGGACGATGTTCGAGCTCAACGGGAAGCCAAACGGTTGGCAAAAGCAGCCAGGAAGGGCAAAGCCAAAGAAGGAGTCAGTTCTCCAGCTGTCGACAACCCCAAACCGACTTCCGGAGCAAAATCAGTTGTTGTTCAGCCAGGTGGAGCAACCACACCAGCTCCAGCGGCTCCTGTCAAGCTTACTAAACCTTCAGATACTCCAAAACCGAAGAAGGTTGAGCTCGAGACGGACAACTCCAACTCTTTCTCCCCAATTCGGTCTCTATTCCAGTCCAAAAATAGAAACGCCATCCTCAAAGAAACATCGCCTCCTCTCCACCCCTTGTTTCACTCCCTCGCCATCAAAATCTCCAACAACGTCATCCGTGGTGCCAATTCTCGCTGTGTAAAACTGCTGGGTGCCATCAAAGACTTTGTTCAGAGCTACGAACTCCCCCCTGGAACGAGCTGGAAGCACAGCCTCTCCGCCGACCTCAAAGCGAGCATGGATCTCCTCAAAACCCGGTGCCCTTTCGCCATTTCCATGAGCAACTCCCTAGAATTTGTCCTCTCCTCCTTGCACAACAGGAATGAGGGAGAAGATCGGAGCGTGAATGATCTCAAAGGCGACCTGCTAAAATGATTGATCAATACGTCGAGGAAAAGGTGGAGAAAGCTGTGGAAGCCATTGTTATCTACGGTCTGGAGAAAATCGCTCCCGGAGATAAAATCATGGTGTACAGCATTACAGAAGCGGTTATCGCCCTCCTTTTGAAGGCTGCTGAGAATGGAGTTCACTTTGAGCTGATTATCATCCAGACTCCCGAGTCAATGGAGGAAATTTCAGAGTTGCTCAACAAACTGAGTAAGAATTATAATAATTTGTTCGATTTTGTTGAAGACCATTTTTACATGTTTATGACAATTTTGTTTCTGCAGAAAATCCAATTTTAAACAAAATTATTGAGGTCAACTCTGTCAACTTCTCGAACGCGCTGTATAGAATGGTTCACTGCACCAAACTGCTCCTTGGAGGTCACGGCCTCTTCACGAATGGTGGGGTCCTAGCTCAAGCTGGATCAGGACAGTTGGCGCTTCTCGCCGCGACCTACAACAAACCTGCCCTGTTTCTCTGTGAAACTTTCAAGTTTTGTGACAGATCTCCCCTCGATTTGTTCTCGTTGGATGAGTTTATCTCGGGAGCAATGTGGAATCAAAATCAACCTGAAAACAGCAAGAATGAGGAGCCTTTTGAGCCCAAGATCATGTTTGACGTGACTCCATCAACACTCGTCACCGTTGTGATCACAGATATCGACATGCTCCCTTCAAACTCCGTTCCAGTGGTGCTCCGCGTTCAGGAGGGACGAAGTTTGGTGAAGAATGCTTCTTAAAATGAATATTTTACAGAAATCCAACTAATCCGGAAACATTTTAATTTATTTATAATTTCTTGTACATTTCATTGTAATAAAGATATTTTCAACAAATTATTCTAGTTTTACACTGACGTTTTTTTCTTGGAGTTTTAACTCCGGAATGGACATGTCTCACATGATTCTTCAGATTGAACTCAGAATGAAACGTTTGTGGCATGCTCTGCTTGACTTGAACTCTTTCCCGCAGGTGGCACAAAGGTGAACCTCAACTTTTTTCCCGAATTCCTCCTTTTCTTCCGCTGACATGTGGGTAATAACGTGCTTATCCATCATGGTTTTGGTCCGACCACCTTTGATTGGTCTCCCACACACTTTACAGCAGCACAACAACCCCGCCGCTTTGACAGGATCGCATTTTAGAATGTGACTTTCCAACACCTCCTTCCTCGAGAACCATTCCTTGCAGCTTGGACATTGGTGTCGGTGTAGCCTCTCTGAATTTTGTAAATGAACCATTATCTTATGTTTGGATAAATAAGTAGGAGTAGCAAAACTTTTGTCACAAAGTTGGCACCCATATATTTTAGGTCGGATCTTGTGAGTAGGAATATGAAGGTTGAGGTTTGTCCTCGTTTTGAAGCATTTTGGGCAATCTGGACAGCTGAATTTAGCCTCAGTGTTGACGTGAACGGTGCGAATGTGGTGAGCCAAGTTGGTGGCGGATCTGTAGCCTTTTCCACATATTTTACAGGGATGGAGTATCACACAAGTGAGGTCTCGTCCGGCATCATGCTCTCGCTTGGCGTGGAGCCCAGCCACCGTTTCCCCGCACCTCGAGCACTTTACTGGGTTGTGGAAATCGCGACGGTGGGCATGCAGCCCGTACCAATTTTTAAATTCAGCTTGACAATCGGAACAGCTCAGCTTTTCTGGGCGAGTTCTTCCCCTCCCGTTTCCGCAGCGGTGGAGTTGCTTGGTGCGAGCGGATTTTCCACAGGTTGGACATTTAAAAGAGGGAACAACCCCTGAGCAGTGAGATTCGCAAAAGTGGTCGTGGAGAAGGAGAAATTTAGAGAAGACGAGGTCACATTTTGAACAAGGGAACAGAAGTTGACTTCCTTTTCGCTTCCGAACGTCGCTCTTTGTTGTTAAAAGCTTGAGAGGGCGGATGTGCCGGATTTTGTGGAGTTTTAAATGATTCACAGAGAGACAGCCGAGTCCGCAACTTTTGCAGAAGCGGAGGGACTCACAGTGGGATTTTGAGTGGGTGTTGAGCTCCTCCAAAGAGTGGAAAGTGAGGGGACATCCCTCCCCATCGCAGGAGTAGGGCCCATCAGAAGCAACTGTTTTATGTGTGTTAACAATGTGATCTTCGAGGGTTTGACACTTATCAAAACTACTCCAGCAGAAGGTGCAAGGTATCCCCTTGTTGATGGTTGAAGCTTGGTGACAAGATATATGTTTAGTCAAATCTGTAGCTGCTGGTTCTTTACAGAGCGAGCAGATCCAGCCTTCCAGGTCTAGTTTTTCTTTTTGAAATGGAGCTAGTTTCTTTTCCGCTTTGGGTTTCGGCTTACGACCCCTCTTCTTTCCGGTGGGTTTCTTTTGAGGGAGTTGGGCTGCTGGAGTTCGACCTCTTTTCGGTACAGGAGTAGGATCAGCTTTTGTCTCCTTTCTGTATTCACAATCAGATTCATTGATATTTTACTAAATTTGGTAAATATAAAGAAGATAAATTCTTACAAGGAATCTGTCTCCTGTTCCAGTTCCTCCTCGTGGAAATCATTGATGAACTGCTCCTCCTCTGTTTTTACCTCGTTAGGAAGGTCCTCATCACGATCCTCCTCCCCTTCAGAGCTCTCCACCTCTAGTTTAACATCTTCGGCCGTAAAAGCATGACTAGAATACAGATCAGTTACCGCTTCATCATTATCACCATCATCGTCCTCTTCTTCCTTCTCAACTTTGATAATTTCCCTTCTCCATCCTTGAGGGGAGGCTCCGTTGGCTAAAACATCTTCGCTAAGTTTACCATTCCCTTTTTTGCACCTGCGATCACAAATCAAGCTAATTAGTTAATTCTATTGTTAGAAATATAGTAAAAATGGTTAAAATCAAGACACTCCAGACCAACATTTTGTTATCAACAAGCTACGTGTTCCATCCACAACTTTTCGACTAGTATCCAACTGCTTCGCAAGGGAATTGATCAGGAGGTGTTCCAATTTGGAGGAAACTGACGTTTTCGAGCTCTCCAGCAACTTCCCCAGCTCCTCCACCTTCCAGGAGAGTCTCAGCCGAATCCCAAGCAGCTCCAAGTACAGCCCACAAATGGAGCTAAGGACAACTTCACAATCTTCACAAAAACACGGAGCTCTTTCATCTCCTCCACAAGAACCTCTTCCAAACACGGTGTCAGTCTCAATTTCCAAATAATCTCTCGCAAACTTGTGAAAAACTTGTTTCAAATCCAAACCAGGATAGTTTTCACTCTCCTCCCCGACCTCCCTCTTCTCTTTGACTCTCTTCAGGCATATAAAACAAACCTGGACTTCCATTTTACCTTATCAAAATGTCACATTTAAAATAAAAAATGGTTTCCGGTAAATTTTTGACAGATTCGATTGAAGAGAGAGATTGACATCTAGCAACGCACCAGACCATAATGGACGAGAGCTGCTGCTGAAAAGGGGAAAACAAAAAACATCTGATTTTAGTTCACAGAAAAGGAGAGCTGAGCTGAGCTCCTGTTTTTGGGATTTTAAATTCGTTTTTTAAGTTTTTTGTAATTTTTTAAAGTGATAATAATTATGCAGTTAAGTTCACCATGACAACCATTTGTTTTGTGTGTTTGAAACAAATTAGCAAGCGTTCTAGTGGGGGTTCGAAAGGTGATCATGATGATTATCATCTGTTTAACGGGTTTTCGAACTTTGCAAATGAGTTTTTAGGGATTTCCTTTGATGATCGAGAGGAGCCCCAGTTGAATTATGGAGGTGAGGAAGAAGCTCGATAAGGAGGAGGATCATTTTGGAGGTGGAAAAGGGACATTTTGTGAGGATTGTGGAACTGTGGTTGGATCCATTTATCAGCTTTATCAAGAGCTCCTTGCTGTTCAACTCCGGCTTTCCTCCAATTTGGAGGAGTTGGGGAAGCTCTTGGAGCAGTCGGAGGAGGTTGTTTCTTACAAAATGGGGAGGGTGCTTATCAACTCATTGGAAAAGCAGCTGGGATTCAAAAAGCCGGGTCGGGTTGACAGGTTGCGGGGGCTGCTCAAATTGAAATGTAAGATGAAACAAGATGAACAACTAACTGATTATAAATTAAAATAGCAGAGTCGTTAATCAACTTTGTTATCATTTGTTCAGGTATGCAAAAACAGAAGGAGACCTTACCTCAACCTCAAGTTCGTCAAGTCCAACGTGATGTCAAAGTTGAGGTGGATGCTGAAACAAACTCAAGAATTTCCATGGACTTGTATGACGATGATGATGATAGTGTTCCATTTGAGGATTATGATAACTTTGAGTCGCTTTCAACTGAACCGGAAGAAGAAAGGTCTCAGATTAAATTATTTCGCTGTTTACATTATTCTATGGCATTTTTTATAATAAATGTTTGTTTTAATAGGAAAAAGGATGATACTACCACCACAGGAGGCAGGATCGGTGGTGCAGATGAAGGTGGCGAAGACGAAATATTCATTAAAGAAGAACCACTGGATGAAGATGAGCAGGAGACTGACGTCCATCTCAAGTACCAACCCGATGAAGATGAGGAAGGCAATAACGATGAAGAAGGTTCCTACTACGAGCCAAGTTCCTGTTCAGAATTGGAGTCGGATTGCGACTCTTACTCAAAATTGGAAGAGGATACATCTCCAGTTCAAAAAAAGTGGTGTAAAATCCTCTCATTGACAGAGAAGTTCCTGACCCAAGGACTTCCCCTGCTTGACATGTTCCAAGTCATTTTCAACTAAAAAGAAAGTTTATCCAAACACAGCAAGGAAGTGCACACCTCTCGCCGCTTCCAGTGCTCGCAATGTTCCACCTGTTTAAAATCAAAACGAACTTTAGAAGAGCATTACATCGCCGTCCACAACCCGGAAAGCCACCCCTGTCCTCACTCAACCTGTTCAAAGACTTTCCGCACTAAAAAACTGCTGAGAGACCACATGGGCCAAGTTCACGTGGATCCGTCGAGCAGACGCCACCCTTGTCCAAAGCCCAACTGTTCGAAAAGCTATTTCAAGCGGGCGGATCTCAAAAAGCACATTTTAAAGAAACACGGCCCCTCGTCCCTAGCTATTTTAGAAACTCATGAAAAACTTCGGGAAGCTAAAAAAGAGGAGTGTTCCTCCTGCAAAAGGAAATTCCCTGACTCAAAGCGACTCCTCTCCCATTTTCACCTGACTCATGAGCCAACCCTTTGCGAAAGCTGTGGAAAGACTTTCGAAGGTTCTGCAAAGAAACGGAAGCATTTTTCTGAAGTTCACGGAGGTGAAAAACACCTCTGCCCAACGTGCGGGAAGGAATACTCCTCCGCCATCAAATTATCTAACCACATTGAAAGCGTCCACGACCAAAAACAACACTTCTGTTCAGACTGCAACCTCCCTTTCAAATCCAAGGTAACCCTGAAGACTCACATGATTGCGAAGCACAACCCAGAATCTCACAACTGTCTCCAATGCGCGAAAACACTTCAAAATAATCAAATATTCTTCGCAAGTCATGAACGTAAAATGCATCCAAAGTCGCCTCTGAACAAAACGGGATCCCAAGCTGCAAAGTAAAATGCAATGAAAATGGAACCATTAACAGCGTTTCAACCTCACATATCATCCGAACAAAGTGATGATCAAGCCAAAACTGTAGGAAGGACGCTTAAAAATTCGGAAAATATTGCGTCTGGTATTCCCCAAGATTCGGATACTCTATGTGCTCACCCGCTGCCATCATAACGTTTCTCAAAAATTTATATTATGGGCTGTTCGCTCATCTTTTTTCCTTATGTAAATTTACTTTATATTCTAAAAATAACATGCTACTTCGTTTGGAGGAATAATTCCATTTCGTTGATGTTCTTTAATACACTTTATAGTCATTTGCCTCATTTATGTAATTGGGCCAAAGTTTCCATGAGACAATGTAACTTCCCACTATTTGTTAGAATCATGCAAACCAAAGGAAGTTTTCTTTGCTGCTCAAAAACTAAGTTAGTATTATTTCAATTATATCTCTAACATTGGCTTACAAATGAAAAAGTATTAGATTTTGAATCAAATAATAAGCGATGATTAAAAAACTAAAGTCCAAATGATAAATTATAAATAATAGCCCAATTTTTCCCGAAAACCATGATTATAATTCAATTTCAGTGTATCAACAAAGGCTTGCATTGCGGATCCCAACGAAAGGTATAAATCTCAATTGTTTTCAATTTTGGAAATCTGACACAGAATCACATTCCCTGCCAAAGAGTTCGCAGCCTCTTCTCTTGATCTTCCCACCGCTCCGAACGAAAAGTAAAGCCGTGGTGTAATTGTAACAGTTTTTGAGCTTTGTTGAATCTGGTTGAAAATGTCTTGCGCAAGCAAATTTTGCTACTCGCCTCGTCTCTGAATCGAGTGCATTCAAACTTTGTAGACTTTGAAAAAGACTGCGGCAGAGTATTTGATTTCATTACTCTCTTCAACATGTCACTTTGAATCACAAATTCGTAGACAGAAAAGGGCTCAAGACCATCAGAAGAAAGTTGGGATGAACTGTAGCAACTCCTCCATTGAAACCACCTGGCTAAAACAATTCAGAGAAAGCATTTGCAGAGGCGCACGAAAGTCTGACCCATCCCTCAAGAACTGCATTCTCGGAGGAAAGAAGATTTTAAGTCGTTGCAACTTCGGAAAAGCGCAGTCAAAGCGAAGAGCTTCAGTGCAACTAAATTCTAAGCTGATTAACTGAGCTGCAAACAACTTGACAAGCATTTGAAAAACAGAGCGTTTTTTACATGAAACCCGTCTATTGAACCATAAATATGCGAGGAGATGGACATGGGGATGGTGGAAGCTCCTCCTCGATTTCCAGGAGTTGGTCCAAATTGAAATCTCTGGTCTTTCCATTCAGGTATAAAGTAAAAGCTGTCAAGTTTGGGGTTTGTTGAAGAATTCGATATAATTCGAGTGGCGCCCCTTCCGGCATAGTGAGCTTGAGAGATGTCAAGTGGATTCCGTGAGTTGACAGGAATCTGTGCGGTTTCCCATCATCAATATTGTATCCTAGTTCTGAGAAGTTACGAATTTGGGGGAAAAGTCTGAGATGGAGAGATTTATTGGGGAATGGATTCACATAGACAGTTTCAAAAAGACTGGAGTAGTATTCGTAGTCAACTCTTTTTGGAACATCCGGAGTTCTTATCAAACTGATATCCAAGAGTGGAATGGGAGAAATTGAGGAGATCTTAGTAAATGGGTTCCAAACAGTCCATTGTTGGAGGGCGCGTCGCTCCAACACCGAGTTTACAACGGAGTTCCAGTGCTTGCTAACCTCCCTCATTGGAAGGAGCTCGTTGTTTTGTGGCAGAAATGCAAAAATCGCATCCAGTAGCTGAAGAAAAAAATTAAAAAGTACACTAAATTAATTCGCTCAAGGAACAGTTCAGTTTTTAATGAAATAGCTATGGAGTTAACTGTACCTTCGCACTGTAATATATCCTCCCCTTTTGACCGACGAGGCCTCGCGATTCGAACTACTCCTGCTAAATCCACGCTGAACATGATTATAATTTTACTGGTTTCAAATATGCGATTGAATGTGATATTTTTTCCTCAAACTTCAACTTTCACACAATTCTTTTAATCTACTTTGAATTAAATACACAATTAGTGGCTTTAATATTTAATATGAAGGAACAAAAAAATCAGTTGTGGTTGTAGTGAAAGTATGCTGCAAATGTCTTTTCCACACAAACTACCAATGTTTGAGAGTATTTTCCTGCTGGTCATTCACTCATGTATAAAATAGCTTTATAAAAGTAGGTGGAAGTGTGCATTCACTTGCAGGTTGGACAGGTTGATGATGGGTTACCCTTGCTGTCTTTTGTGTGTAAAGCATAAGCATCTCAACTAATCCCATTTAAACTTGAGGAGTAGACGCACAACGTTAAAAATTCTGGAGAAGATCTGTCTGTGTGCACCTTTCTATTTATAATGCTTCTTTGGAAGGACTACATAGGAAACACATTTCTTTTAATCATTTATGGTAAATCAAGTTCACCACAGAAATTCTATGAGTTTGCACATCTTCCGAAACCCCATGAACAAACGTGATAACGATGATAAATTATCTCTTCCAAAGAACCAAAGTGACGCTGTAAAGAAACCAAAAGTTAGCACTAGAAATGTAGCTTTAACATTTTCCAATGAAATAGGCCCGAGGCTCATCTTGCCCCATTGAAACTGATCAGTTTTGTTTAGAGATACTGTTGAAATTTCCCCATGGATTCATCCAGTTTTTTCTTTCGGACTTTCCACAAATCCTTTTTAATTGTTGGCTTTTCTAATCCCATATCAAAAAATCGTGCAATGACATCATCAAATTCCTTCCTAAAAACTTCTCGCTTCCTCATAATAAACGTTGACATAGTTGAACTAAGCGCTGTCCTTCCCAAACTGGAAGGATGCTGCCCAGATCTGTCCTGTAAAATGGACGACCAATATGAAACCGGGATATGATGTCAAACTGAAAGCAAGCGTAGTCTGTGCTCAGAGCTTTTCGGCAAACAATCAACGTCATCCTTATCGGCATGCATTTTCTTTGAATTTTTTGAATGTAGGATTGTCTGAGTATTTAAATGCTTCGATCTCAATTCCGTTTAGAAACCTTTTAGAACCTCCCCATTAAATGAGGAATAGACTAAATCTGTCATTGTTTCTGGACGTGGGAAAAACTTGGAGAAACTATCATAGACTGTAAAGCACAACAGCTAACAAATTCCAATTACAAATCCGCATAGGATCCAAATGGCAACAGAAATTTAGAAATTCTTTTGCCTAATTCAATGCAAATGTCTTGAGCAACGAGGTAGCCATATAAATACAACAAATTTGCTTGAAATGACGCACTTTCACATAGTTTTGTTGAAACTAACAATTTTTCAATTCCAAAAATTGCAAATGCCATTGAAAAAAATGCAACAGCAATTAAAATCCACCCAAATAGGTCAAAAGCAAGGAAAATTGTAATCCAGTCGTGGTAAGGTTGAGGCAGATGCGTTGTAAAAGTTAAATCTGTGTATTGCATGGAGTTGTCTATATATTCTATATATCTATCTCTATATATCTCACAATTTCAGCTCCTAATCCTATAATGAATAAGTATGCTCGAGCATTTACTCCAGGAAGTCTGAAGTCCGCTTACTCTAAAAACTTTGTGGTACCAAGTTGCCCCCTAGTTATCTATCTATATTTCTATATATATTTGGGACTTCGAAAGGAAAAATTTCTCCGAAAGACTTATACAAGTAAAAGACTAATTCAATTCTGCATTTTGTAGCTTTCTACTTGACATCCCCACAGATATTCAAAATCAGACTTTTCTGCATTCATAGTACCGGAAAGGTGACCACTCTCCTGATTCCTAGATGATGACGACGGCCCCACGTTCAACTGTTGAACCAGGATTTCTCTATATCTCTCTTATATCTCTAAAAGCTTATATATATCTCTGCGAATTCAAGTATTGGCGCCTACAAAAATGCAAAAGAATTATTCATTTTAACTTGTATAGTTTCGGAGATAATTTGCTTTCGTCCGGAAATTTTTAATGACATTGTTATTATTCTTTCTATATCTATCTCTGTCAGCTGTGGGTACTCCAAACTTTTTAGAGCTAAGATCTCACTCTTGATAAATGCTGATGCTATATCTTATTGCTTAGCACTGAGGATCGTGGTAATGGAGTGTTCAATTGACATTATTATATCTTATCATTGTTATTATGCCACGGATATTTATTCCTTTCGCTATTTGGACTACGCGAGTAGGAGAAATATCCTTTTCCGTAGCAAGCACATTCACCAACACACCCAGTCCAATTTTTTATATCCCCTTTCTTAATTATTTAATTTATCTTCATCTTCTCCTTCTATATATCTATTTTCCTATATCTGTTTATATATCTGTATCTTTATGCGGGTGAAAAGTAAAGTTGAGTTACCTTGTTGTACGTCATGCCAAGACCACATTTTGCTGAATTGCCATCCGTTAGTTGGGCTGCAAATGGTTTGTTCACTAATTTTCATTTTTTACGATATGCGCTGGTTTTGGGTAGCTTTTGTTGGAGGCTAGTCACATGATGCCCACATGTCCCTCCCACGGAAGTACACGCGTCATCTACTTGGTGTGCTGAGCGTACGCGGGCGGTCCTGTACGAGTCGGCAGCGGCCGGACGCGGGCGGCCCGGGATTGGTGGACTGGCCTTCGAAGCTCATTTCTCCGTCTGCGTGACGGGACTGGCACGGGGCCTGGGGCCTCGGCGGACGTTATCGCCACACAGTTCACTCAGTTTTTTCTTGGTGGGGGGGCGGGGGCGGCGGGGGGCGGGGGGGCTTTTTTTTCGAGGGGGGGGACGGGGGGGGGGGGGGGCGGGGGGCGGGGGGCGGGGGCGGGGGCGGGCCGGGGGGCGGCGCGGGGCGGGTCGGGGGTGGGCCCCGCCCACTTAAAATGCTTAAAACTCGACGATAAAAAAGATGCGATGTCAAATATTGGGCTTTCGTTTATCATTTGAATGAAAGGGAAAGTTGACTTCAAACAAAGATTTTTTACAGAATAAACAAAAGCCAGTTATTTTAGAATTTTCCAAAATTTGCAATTTTATACTTAATTTTTAGCATAACTTCAGACAAAAGTAGTTTCCATATCTAACGAGTATTTGATAGAAAAATGAAATAATCTTCATCCCGTTTCGTGAAAGGATTTTGGATTGAAGTTAGAATATGTTGAGCGAGATTCGCTGTATTACAGTTGAGTTCACAAGAATTAAAGTCAACTATGACTGTCTTGCAATACGAGGAAAACTTCCTAGTCTCACTTTCTCCTGAGAAATTTCTCATAGTGTTCAAAGTGAAAAGATAAACGCTTTGGCTGTGATTTTCTTGAAGCGTTTCTTGCAATGCTGTGGCAGCGATTTTATTAGTTTCACTTGAAAATTTCATTGAGTAAATGACAACTGAGCAGTTTGAAAAGTACGTGGAAATGATTTTAATTGCAGTTTGAATTTGAACTGGGAAATGTGCTGGATCCAAACTTGAAAAAGGAAAGACCATCAGCACAGCTTTTGAATAAACATGCTTCATTTTGTGTGGGCAAAATGCAAATGCCAGAAAGTCGATTTTGGGATAAGAAAACATTTACGTTCCCACTTCCATGACTGCCTTTTCTTCCTAATCTATCGGAATTACAGGTTCGAACACCCACACAATTATTGCAGAATGAATGTTAGCTAGACTAAAGAAAAGACATGCTTTGTGTTTAGAAAATGAGATGTTTCGGAATGGGAATCGTGTGGCTCTTGTTTGTCCAACCAAGTACACAATAGTTTGACATGTTTTCCCTTCGAATTTACTACATAATACATAGAATTGTATACAAAGTCAAAAAAGAAAACACGACCAGAAGGAGGAAAATATTTAGTAACAAATATCTGCTCCGGAAGTTCAGTATTTTTGCCAGACTATTCGTACAAACACAACTGGAAAAAGAAGACGTCTCTCAATGTAGCTAATTTAATTATATAATTGGGTTTCCAACACAAAAGTACAAGACTTTGAACAAAATGAAAATCGATTTTGAATAATGGACACGCAATAAGCAAGATGACATAATAGCGATGTAGGAGCTATGCAAATATTTTTCGAGGTCAAATTTATTTCATTGTCATTCATGACAATATTATAAATAACATCCTTTTTGGCCAAACTTACAACTAACCATTTGAGAGATGAATTTGATAAGAGAGCTTATATCTTACGAACACGAAATCCAAAAAATTGGGAATGACGAGAGACTTGAAATAAGATGTGCACAATACACCATTATTATTTTTCCTTGAGTTATAATACACTATAAAATCGTGGTCATTTTTTCCAACTTTTTCTGCAATATAGAAATAAATAGTTCTTTCATATTTTACAAATACAAAAGCTCAAAACTTCATGAAAAGTGATATATTATCGATTTAGAGCGCACTGTTCTGGCGGTTGATAAGGAGATATTTGAACAGGATAAGTAACAAAATTAGGTCCTGCTCCAACCGCACGCTCTTTCAAAACAGCTTCACTGCTTGGAATCGCTGTGCTAATTACGGCAATCAGTAACTTGTGGGTGGATAATGTGATCCCGCTGTAGTTGACCACGCCGCTCGACATTCCAGTCAACTGTCATATCCGAAACTTCTGAAATGGTTAAACCTTCCAGGTGAATTGGGGAATTTACCACGTATTCCAACTCAGATTGAACCCTAAAATATAAACTCATGATATTTACCATCATAGCATTATCCCTGTTTGCATAATAAATTAATTTGTATCTACCAAGTGAAATTTTCAACTCCCAAGTAACGCTGGTTATATTCTGGTGACATGATTTGACTCCTGCACAATGCATAATCATTCAATTTTGGATAATACAGAGGAAATGTCTTGCACATTTCCTGATCCGTTCCAAAGCCACCCACGGTGGTAGTATTGACATTAGTCGTATCATAAACGCATCCTAGAAAAATACGCATTTTTTCAATTTTTCAAAAAATTTAAAATCAACCAATTTTTTTAAATATTCAAACAATATAGTATTATTACGATTGTAACTATGAATCCCCGAGTAAAATGTGACCTGCCTCTCTCAAAAAAAAAAAGAAATTTTTTTGAATGCGTGATGGACTTAACAAATGGAAATTATCTCATTAGAAATCCAAGGAGTTCTCGGTCCATTTTCTAAAGTGTGAACCTCAGCCTCCTTCCAGCATTATGAGTGTGAAGCATTACTCCCACAATTTTCATCCCTTCACGCGGTAACATTTTTTCTGTGCATTCTGAGCTGCAATGTCCATAAATCTGGTGATTCTGACTTCCAGGTGGAAGCAACAATGACGGGGATCCAGGAATGTGATGTCCAATGCTAAAAAGGCCAGCATCATTTTCTCTCAAAGTTGGCGTGTAGTAAACGTTCACTTTAGTATTTGCAAAGATTCCAGGTTTCAACAGAGAATTGTCATAATGAACTTGCATCAAGTAGTATTCATGCTCAGATTCTCCAAGTGGAACACCCACATGTTCTGGGAGAAAAACGGACCTCTCACCAATTGAAAGTCCGATGTGGGCATCAGTACAAAACTGGGTTGGTAGAGTAGAACCCACCTGCCTTGTTCCGGGAGCATAGCACTCTTCCCCAGGATGGTTTAAAAAGGGTTCATAAATCGATTCTGCGTTGATATTAGGTGGAACTCTGCACCGAAATAGGAGGAGGTGGGCTGCGTGCATATTCTCAAGCCTTGGTGTTCCCGTTGCCTACTGAAAAACTGCAAATTTAAATGGCATTTTACAATTTGAAATACAGACCATTCAATACAAATAAAGTGGTAAATTCTGTTTTTCATGTGGGAGGTTTTCTATTTTATAGTGGGTAAATTATAAGTAAAAATTAGTATTTTATTCTCATTTTACCCCAATGGAATGATGCTTCTTTGAAAGGGAAATTTTGTGCATGTTGCACCAATAAGTTGTCCTCTTGGCCTGAAGTGTCACACTATTCTCCACCGTCCAAACCCTCACATCGCCCATCTCCTTCCTTCAGCAGTGTCAATATTTCCCTTGAGCTGCTGCTCAACATACCTTTGGCGTCAAGTCCGGATCCCTCAGTAGACAGTGAAGTTTCCACGAGTTTTTGTAATGGTACAAGTCGTATTATCCGTCTCACCCCAAACTCCACAGTAAAGAGAGGACATCATCATAATAGGAATATCGTGCTTGTCACAAGTATCAAATTTTCTTGAGAATTTCAACGACGTTCTTCCCCCATTTTCCCATGCATCCAAGCAGCATAATCTTGATTGTGTCTTCAACCGGAAGTGGTTCCCGATTGCATGTTCTGTCTGAAAATACGCTGTCCTGTCGGCGATTACTCCCCCTATCACGATATCTGCTCCGGGCATCTTTCCCCTTCGAGAAGGCCAATCCAATCCATCCGGGTTCAACGGTGACGTTAAACACAACACGCTCCAATTCCCAATTAATTATCCATTCTAATTTATACTTCCCTTTTAAATCTATGTCTCTTGGTGTCTATAAGGGTATACATCCACAGCATAACCCTCTCACGGCTACTAACAATGAAGCGCAAAAAAGAAGAACAAAAAATATCACAAAATTCATAGTGTTTGTTCTCAAAATAAAAAAGAGCTCTCACTTAATTACAGACGGTGGCTGTTGAAGTACTGAAGTGTGCAGAAAATTAGGAGGCACTTGTTATTCATGATGATAATTTATGATTTGTGAACACGCTTGAAAGACTTCAACAAAAGGATGCATGTTATTTGCAACTCAACAAAAGCCAAAAATGTTTGACGAAGCAGAAAACAAGACGCCAGTCAACCTTGCCATTTGGGAGTAGAGCTAACAAGCAAGAACGAGCCATAGGCAATGATGATGATAGTTATGATAAGCTTTCTACATTGAAGTTGAAGGTGCAATGATAAAATTTGGTGTAATAAATTCACGAAAAAATATACAAAAATTGATGAGAAGATTCATCCGTATACAGTAAATATTTGGCAATAAATAAATGATAATAATTGAGATACAAAAATACAAAGGAAATAGAAGGTGTTTTACTTCCTGATGATGTTGGCAAGAAACAGTAACTTCTACTATTGTTTTTCTTACTTTGGGATTTTTTAATAAATTTTAGTTGCACATATGAAATTACAGAATTAATTAAGTCAGAATATTGGTTGCCAAACACCCAAAGAATTAAATTGGCTCATAGTCTTGCCCGTCTTCTTTACTACCTCAATATGTCGGTAGTGGTTTCGACTCCAGTTCCACCGGGATCTCTAGCGTCTATATTGCACATTCAGTTAGAATCAACTAAGTAAGTTAGTAAGTTGAATTGTGGATGATTTTATTTTCATCCACTTTTGTTAAATTAGATGAAAATCTTATAACGAGTTATTTTTAAAAATTATGTAGCTTTCTGGTTGGATGACAAGAAACATGAAAAGTTACTTGCCATTGTATGTAAGTTTTTATGTGTTCGAATAATTTTCCTTGAAGTATCATCGTGAAAATGTTTGATTTGTACCTTCTCAATTATGTTCTGTTGTGTGATATTGGGGCGGACGATTTAAATGCGGGATAGAGATGAAATGGTATATTGACTTGAAGCGGTATTCAATTATTATATTTTAAAACATGTTTTGGATTTTTGAGCTTTCACCTGCCTGCCTATTCAACGTTTTTGTCAGTTACTCAGTTGTCGACAAGCGGCAACAATTTGGGTTTAGATTGAGATGGTCTGGTTTTGATTTTAAGCGAAAGCTAGAGATATTTTTAAGTTTATCTATGCCGGCTTTTGCGTGATAGAAATTGACATTTGATGGTTAAGGTGGTTAAAAATTCCTACGTTTCGGTTTCCATTTTAGATTGTATCATATCAAAAATCATTTGGTGACCATTTCATCAAATAATATCATTCCAGTGATTGGCAGTATGCCCTTTCAAAACCATGTAGTCAAAGATTATGCTCAACAAATAACGGTTGTATTAATGGTCTTTGTCTGTCGTTCGCGTCACAAGGAAAAAATATGTGAAGACAAATAGGGACATAAAGGAAGAAAAAACATGCGGAAATTATCTTGCTTGAAAGCAACGTTAAAATAATTAGTTCTCGATTGTGACAAGAGCTACACGCAAGCTCTTGTAGCAATAAACAATGATCAATGTTTTAGTTTCTTAGATTTATCCTTTCTTACGTTTTTTCTACGTTTCAAAATGTTGTCAGCTTTTTATACTTTACAGCGTATACTTTATATATAATTTTCATATTATTGCCTGAAGCGTGTTCATTTTTATATTTTGATTTCGTTATCACTGATATTGATTAGGTTGATTTCTATATTGCTACTTAGCGAATATATAGTATATTGTTAACAAACAAAAATTATATCAATATTATTGTATGTGGTTGATTCAACTCATTAAGGTTTGTAAAAAATATTCATTAACTTAATGAGTGTCATTAACGGGGCCAAACTAAGGAATATCGCATCCTTGATGTATCACACCAGATATATGAAAGATATCGTAGTAGATATCAATCCGACATATAAAAGTGTTGCTAGCTAGTTGATCAATCAGACATATGAAAAACTGTGTGCTAGTAATCAATCCGACAAATGAAAAACTGTGTGTAGTACCAACCCGACATATGAAAACCTAAGTTTTCCAGAAAAACCCGCCTTCAAAGTTTTATTTGATTGATACATGCGAGCTTCTGCAGCGTGAAACAAATCGTGCCAATAACTTTTGCATCCACAAACGGATTTCTTTGAAAGTTGCAGCAATCGATAGAAAATTAATCAGGCTTCTTTATTGCATTAGCGTCTCATTTAGCCCAAAAAAAGCCCAGATGTCTGCTATTTATACCTAGCACATATATTTCATATGTCGGCATTGAGACTAGCCACACTTTCATATGTGGAATGATACCAGTACATCGATTTCAAAGTGCTCGGATTGATACTAGCTCACATACAATTTCCATATATCTGGGTGTGATACATCATGGACGATAGGGATAACGTGCTACAGTAATCTTGTCTACTAATGAAAGCTCAATGTTATTAGCACGCGTTAGTATTCTTTCTACACCCATTATGAAACGCTGACAGCTTATGGGTTTGTACTCTATAAACTCGTACACACAGCAGAATTTTCAGTGCCTTGTATTACGTTACATACTATTTCAAATCGTAAAGTACCAAAACAAAACAAGTATACATTCTAAAACCTTTCCAGACGAGCTCCGAGCACTATTACACAGTACGCAGCCGAAAGTTACAAAACTATATAAATGTCCATCAGCATTCATATGCATGTATGTATCTATTCTATCTAGCTAGGTAGTTTGCATAAACCTTCCTCTCAAAAATATATTATAATTCTCGGCTTAGACTATTCTTAACCTGTGTTGAGAACTCAAAAGTACAGACAAAGAAAGATTAAAAAATAGAGTGACAAAAATAACCTTCTTTTAGTTTTTAACATTTTTTTAACTCGCCAGGCATAAGTGATAAGATGTTAAATATACATACAAGCGAGGCTATTTGGAACTGACCACGACCGACTCTTTAGCTGGGTTTTTGGTTGTTGTTGTTGTTTCATGTCCATTTTAAGTTTTTGCTGTATGCATGCATACCTGTTGCACAAAGTTTAGTTTAGTAGCTGAAATCAGTCAGTCAAGTCAGTTGAGATTTGTTCTCGACGACAAATTCACCACCGTCTCGTTTCTCATTAAATGTATAAAAGTATAAAACTTATTTTATAGTCATCATGGCAGCAGAAATTATAACATCAAATTTAATAAATTCTCCATCATTCTCTTAACGTGTCTGGCGTTCCTGTTTTGGCTCATGTTTTACATTCTCCGATTTCTCATCCAAGGCTATGTGTGGCTATTTATAAGTGATCTTGGGAAAATGCTCAGTCCGATGAGTACACAATTAGTGGATAATCTTCAATCTTCAAACAACTATAGTCTTCTGTATTCTCTATCAATTGACGGGCCAGTATCAGTAGAAACTGTCAAGAAACTATTCAAAAAGAACGTCCTTGAATCCACAACTAAAAGCGGGAATTGTTCCAAAATTCGCTTCCCAGAGCTTCAACAATATCAAATTCTTTTCATGGGTTACTGGTTTTGGAAACAGGATCCATTTTTCAACATTGACAACCATATTCGTCTTTACAAACTACAAGATGAAATAGTGCTAGATAAACTTATTGAAAGATTCATAAACCAACCTTGGAAAAAGGAGCAAAGTCCGTGGGAAATTACCTTGATTACTGGAGAAATAAAATCCTTCTTGTTTTTACGAGTTCATCATAGTTTGGCAGATGGAAAATCAATAATAAAAATTATCGTGGAGGGACTTGGTCAAAAGAAGTTAAAAGACGCAATACCAAGTTACCCAAAAGTCAGTTTATGGAAAAATACCCAAAACTTTATCTTCATGGGTTTTGACTATTTTCGAGAAATACTGTATATTTCTCTTGAAGTAGCTCCTAAAGCAAAGGACCACCCTTGGAATTCAGTCGTTATAAAAAAGGGACATTTTTCAGGACCTCCAAAAACATGGGTAGCTTTAGCCCCTCCAATTATCATGTCAGAATTGAAAGGAATTTCGTCAAAAATTAATGTCTACACTTCCTCAGTAATCATGTATATTTTGAGTGCAGTAATGAGCCGTTTCCTTCCCAGCCACAGAAGTCAATACGTTTCTTACGCTTTTCCACGACCAAATCATCCAGAGGAGCTTACCAACCACTTTTACATTGGAATTTTTAAGCTTCCTCTTGGTAACTTAGGAAAATTTTCAAGGATTAAATTATGTGACAAAGTTCTCTCTGAAATGAAACAAAGTCAACTTCCAAAACACATTGAATTTATTCTTGAGCAACCTGCGGCTCTGCAACAACCTGTGAAGGAGTTTTTGACTCCACATGACATTTGTTTGACACCCGTTGGCATAACGAATTTGTCTGTGGACCAAGACGGGTTTCAAATTGGTGGATTTAACTGTTCAAATATAGCAACTTCTGCGGGAGTTTACCATGGACGAGGTGAGTTACCGTCATAATATAATATACTTTAAAACTAAATTTATCATATAATTTATCTTTAAATTTTTTTTCAGGGGTTCGTTTTATGGCCGTAGGATATAAAGACCAACTGCAGTTTTCTGTATCAACAAATAGCTCAGTTTTCGATGTAATTCAAACCCAAAAATTAGCTCACCTGATTTATGAAGAATTTAAGGCTTTGAAAGCTGAGATTTTAATTTAAAAAATGCCATAGACCAGGAAAAAATCGGGTTTTCGACACAATATATAGCTATGAAAATCTATGAACGTTAGTTTGTACGAAATTAATATAAATAATCTACCATCAAATCAAGCTGTCAGTTAATTTTTAATTGTAACTGATAATTGTAACTTATCTGATAAAACATTGCAATAAATTCATTGAGTGAATGGGGTAACTTTGGATCATGGCGCGGAGATTGAGATTATTCTATGTACATTTAAAAGTAAAAATCAACACTCCTACTCATTCCTCGAAAAATTTATAAGACTTTGCGTGACTCAAGATGGAATTAGTTAATCAACCTGTTGTGATAGATAATGTGAGATATATAAGTTAATTTAGTATTTAACTCAACATTTATCAGTTAAAGTTTATCATTTAATATCTCTTTTACTTTCTGCAGGGCTCCGGAGTCATCAAGGCGGGATTCGCTGGAGAACAAATTCCCAAATCGCGATTTCCAAATTAGTAAGTTTCTATTACACTAACTTAATCATGAATTAGAAGTGAAATAAGCTTATTATTTGATGAATTCCTTAGTGTGGGACGTCCAAAGCACGTGAGGGTCATGGCTGGAGCTTTGGAAGGCGACTTGTTCATCGGACCGAAGGCAGAGGAGCATCGTGGCATGTTGTCCATCAAATATCCCATGGAACACGGGATCGTCACCGATTGGAATGATATGGAACGAATTTGGCAGTACATTTACGACAAACATCAACTCCACACGTTTTCGGAGGAGGTGAGTCAGCTGACAGCTCGAAATTCTATGAGATTTATGAGGAATATCTCCTTTTAATTCATTGCAGCACCCCGTTTTGCTCACGGAAGCTCCTCTGAATCCCCGGAAGAATCGGGAGAAGTCGGCTGAAATCTTCTTTGAAACTCTCAACGTTCCCGCCCTCTTCATTTCTATGCAAGCTGTTCTCAGCCTGTGAGTTTTCTCAATTATCTTAATATTTTCTATAGAAATGTTAACTAAACCATTATAATTTTAGGTACGCCACTGGTCGAACCACGGGTGTGGTCCTGGATGCCGGTGACGGGGTCTCCCATGCCGTCCCCATTTACGAGGGATTTGCGCTGCCACACAGCATCCTGAGAATGGATGTCGCTGGACGAGATGTGACGCGCTATTTGAAGTTGTTACTCAGAAAAGAAGGGCATCTTTTTAAAACATCCGCTGAATTCGAAATTGTGAGAACTATCAAGGAAAAGGAATGCTACTTGTCATCCAATCCCTTCAAAGAAGAATCTTCTGATGGAGAAAATCGGGTTTATAAGTTGCCTGATGGGAATACCTTAGATGTGAGGGATTTTTAAGACACTTATCTTATCTGAAACTGTTTGATAACTAGCTTTTTTGGTTACAGGTTGGACCAGCCCGTTTTCGAGCTCCTGAGGTTCTCTTCCGCCCTGATCTTTTGGGTGAGGAGTGTGATGGAGTCCATGAGATGTTGCTGTTTTCAATTCAAAAGTCAGATTTGGACCTTCGCAAAGAACTCTTTCAAAATATTGTTCTGTCCGGAGGCTCTACATTATTCCGCGGCTTGGCGACAGGCTTCTGGGGGAGCTGAGGAAGTTGGCTCCGAAGGATGTGAAGATCAAAGTAAGTTAGGAACAGTTCTGGTTTAATTTCAGCGCTTTCCTTCGTTAATAAAAATGACATTCTTTTCAGATCTCCGCCCCTCAGGATAGGCTGTATTCTACTTGGATTGGTGGTTCCATTCTCGCATCGCTGGATACCTTCAAGAAAATGTGGGTGTCGAAAAAAGAGTTTGAGGAGGAAGGAATGCGGGTTGTGCATAGGAAAACCTTTTGAAAGTTCAGATTTATACTTCTGTTTAGTGGAAAGTTACTCATTCTAATCTAGTCTATAAAATTGAGGTCTTTTCTTGCTTTGGACTTGTTTTTATAATGAAAGTTTGATTTTAATTTTGTCATTTATATATCATGTTTAATAAAAAATATGATTTTGCGTTCGTTCCTAATTCTTGTTGGAATCCGTCCTTACTAATTGTCAGAATGGCCAATGCGAAACATCCTCAGTTTTAATCACGACACTTAATCAAAGCTCGAAAGACTTGCGGCCCATTCGTCGTCCCAACCTCCGGAACGAGAGAAGGCAGCGGCTCATTTGGTACCGGATAGAATGTAAAGTTTTGAATCAAAGCTGTGAGAAAATGCATAAGATTCATTGTTGCCACCGGCTGCGCCCACACAGTATCGTTTTCCTGTGTAAACATAGGATTTTAGAATTTTTCGTTGAATTAATTGGGAGTTTTTTTTTCTACATACCAAATCCGAATGGCTTGAGTCTCGGGTCACTTTTAAATTTCCCATTTTCATCAAGAAACCGTTCCAGTCGGTAGTTTTCTGGGTCTTTCCAATACCCTTTGTCGTGATTAATTGCGTAAATGTTAGCCATAACGTGGGTTCCCTGAGTAAAAATCAATTTAAAAACTCAACAACAAAAAACAAACTCGAATTTATATTACAATTTCTACCGCTTGCCTTTGCAATGAGGTATTTTCCACACATCGTGTCCACGGTTGGCGCACGAGGGACCATGATTGGAAGCAAGCTTGTAAAACGATGCGATTCAGCAAGTGTTGCTCGAAGGTAGTGTAATCTTGGGAGATTTGTAACAAATTAATTTCTTTCCTTAAAATATATTAACTTTAAGTTGATTCCAGTGTTCGGAATTTGGGCCGGCAATATTGGTATTTTTGCGCACTGACGTGGTTAAAATGGCAATATTAGCAAATTGACTGGTAATATTTGACAATATTTCCCCATATAAAATACATGGGTATGCATATTGTGAGAACGTAGTCTCAGTAGTAGTAGAATGGCTGATTTATCGCGAGCGTATTCCGCACTAAAGCCGCTTGTAGGGCTCAATGGTAAGAGTGGCAAGGGGCCTAACTTGAGGTGGGCTGGTTTTCGATCCGGCACCAGTGGCAACCTAATTTTTTCATGATAATTTGTTATGTATGTGCTCAAACACTCGGCTCATACCTTCAGAGATGCGCGAGCGGCAGATCTTTGGCTCCCCTCCAACTGGCCGAGCTTGCGGACGGGCGCACTTAGGTGGTGGTAGCTGTGGCATGATATTCGCTCCTCTCTCTGTCGCCTTAGTTTGTTAGTTTGGCAGTTCAAGACGTAAGTCGCCGTGCACCCGTCCAGCACGTCCACTTTCCGCCCGCCTGTCGCCGCGCGCGTCCCGCGCGCGCGCGCAGCCCGAGCCTCCGTCGCCTCCGGCCGGTGGCGCGCCCCGCTCGGTCCCTCCGCGACTGTCGTCGCGCCCGGCGGCCTGATAGAACTGCGGTCTTGGACGGGACGTCAAGTTATTAAGGAACGGAGTCTGTGAGAACGTAGTCTCAGTAGTAGTAGAATGGCTAGGATTATCCGAGCGTATTCCCACTAAAGCCGCTGTAGCTCAAATGGTAGAGTGCAAAGGGCCTAACGCTTGAGGTTGGCTGTGGTTCGATCCCAGCCAGTGGCAACCTAATTTTTTCTTGATAATTTGGTTATGTATGTCGCTCACACACTGCGCTTCCCTTACAATATGTAGTAGGTCAAGATGGGCATAAGACGGGAACTATTAATTTGTCCGGCTATTGCAGTGAATAAATTGGATTTAAAGCTTTTGAAATGATGCACATTTTGAGTTAAAATTAGTCTCGTTATATTATAGAGCATTAAAACATTGATATTGCTGCTATCTAATTAAAAATTTAAATTTTGAAGTAATTATTGACACTTATTGTCAATAGTGGCCGACAATAATTCCTTATTTTTGTCAGTCAATTGCGAGTAATGCGCGGCCATTGCAAGTCATGCATTTATTGCCATTCGCGAAGCAGCTGGTTGAATGTCCCCTTACTGGGATTCAAGCTCAACCTCTGGCAACGTTCCTTTGGGAACAAGAGAATCAATCTCTTTCTGAAGTTTCTGCTCGACTTCAGGATACCACAGAAAATAAAGAATGGACCAAGCCAGGATGCTACCGGTTGACTTCCAATAAAAATGATAAAAAAGCTAATAAATCGTAAACTTTATACAATTGCTGGTTGAATACCTCTGTTCCGGGAACAAAGAAATCGTTTTCAAACTTTACGTTTTGTAATTCTATTTTAGAGCGAACCAACTGGTCGCCCAAAT
>LJIJ01001533.1:0-41781 GCA_001718145.1 Orchesella cincta
CTATCAATAATTATAACTGCTTACTAAAATGTTTCCGCTTGCACCGTCCTTATCATCATTTTCATACTCGTAGTCCTTTATTACAAGTACTTTTGCTTTGCTTAATTTGTGATGTAACGGGTGCAGATACGGCTCATAGCGATTTAATTTTAGATGGTGTACCAAGTATGGTGGGTTGGTAATGGAGAAAGTATATTAGCTGAAGATGAAGAAAGTATGGATGCTGGTGGAGTGTATAGTTAAGGATTTCTGCTGGTTCCTTAGTGATTATGATTCGTATGACGATGATGAGGTGTAACACAATAAACCGAGAGTAGAGGAGAAGGATATTTAGAGTAGAGAAGCAAGAATAAGAGTGTTCGAGTTTATTTCCAGTCTACATCAATCAGTCATCCATGATACATAATTTCTATTTTAGATTTGTCTACATAGAATTAATTACTATGCCTACATTAATTGTGATCACTATATGGTGTCACAATAAACTACATTTGTAGGCTAAGTATCGTAATCCGGATGAGAATCCGTGACGGTTTTGCGGTACGGTGGGCTGTGTTTCAGATAGTAATGCTTTGTTGGGGATTTGTGCAAACAATCTAAGTCATATTACGACACATCAGTTTAACTTAATCAAGGAGTGTTAGGAAGTAACGGAAAGTTTAACAGGTTGAGAGATATTGTGTGGATACTTGTATTATCGTGGTTTAAACTGACCTGTCATAGTTTTACTTGGTGCATCGGTACTCCTCAAATATTGATTAGTTGAACAAATATCCAGACACTTGGCTGCTGGCTTGTCACCTGTTTTTTTTTCTTCTGAGGCTTCCATTGGAAGAGAATTTGAAACGAGAAAGGTGCATTGAGTTCTTGATAATTTTGCATACTTTCTTCATGATCGTCGTCTGTTGTAGGAGTTTCAGACTTGTGGTGCACATCAGAAAGAAAAATATTGCTAATATGTACCAGCTTTGTTACCACAATATAACAATGGATGTAACATTGAGTGGTGAGTAAAAAATGAAGAGTTTGTTCTTAATTTTTTGCATAAGTGTTAACAAAGTCGAGTGATATTAATTGAAGTTTTTAAAGTAATGTTTATTTTATCATCTGATGAAAATGGGCTGACATTTTAAACTTAACATATTAGGTTGGATCCTACTTATATTTGCATCTTTCGCTTTGTGGGGTAGAAATTACAAAGGGACAATAATAAAGGTTAAGCCAAATCAGGTCCAGAAACCAGGCCCAGGAAAACCGAGCTTATTTCTGCATCGGAATTCTGGACGTCGAAACATGTTGCATTTGTTTAAAAATTATGCAATTTAGTACGTTACGCTCATTCCATATTTGCTGCATTATCTACGAATGTTTCCACTATATTTTTGAACATAAAATATCTAATAAATACAAACCGAATATGTTAAAAAAGATTGTTATTTGAACACGTTATTACTGTAAATTATAGTCTATAATAGTATTTTACATTCACATTCTTTACGAAGTGGTTTACTAAGTTTACTTTGTTGTTGGGAGTACTCTATACACTTTAGTTGCTTTTAATATTTGAAGACAGGATTCATAAAATTGAGGAAGATAAGCTTAATCTAACATAAATAAAATATAATAAAGAACCCTTTCGGTACTACATACTTTCTTAGCGAAAATGTTTCTGTACACATAACTATGTAATTTACTTTTTAAATATTCATTCAAAAATTACGACATATAAATTGTGTGTGGGCTGTTGGCTCAATTTTATGAAACACAATAAACTATCTATCTATCTACTTTTTAAATATTTGCAGATGGCAGTTATGTTTAATCTTTCTATTGTTCGTACATTTGCTTACGAAATTAAAATAATATAAGTAGTTATAATTTACAGTTACTGAAAGTATTATAATACCCTCTGCGTCTGTACCACATATTTTTAATGAAATTGACCCTGTAAGTTTGTACATGATGATTCCAACTGCTTTCTCCGCCTAAACCTAGCCCCAAATATGCAACATATGAAGAGAAACGCACTTCATGCGTAAGCCAATAGTTATTTTTTTTCTGGAAATCATTTTTGTTATTTAGTCTGTGGTTTTAATAGTATTGGAGCACAAACAATTTCTTTACTTACTTCGCTACGTTTACGAGTTCCACAAGGTTTTTTTTTTGAAAACCTGTTAATTATAAGCCAAAAATAAGAAATGTGATTTTGTTTGTGTAATACAATTTTTGCGGAATATTTACATGCCTGTTGTATATTCGTAGCTTCTTTTAGCTGTAATAGTTGTAGAACAATAAATTGTGGAAAAGGTCGGTGACTAGCTAGTTTTAAATAATAATAAATAGTAAGCCCATGGCAACACTTGTTATTTGCAGTGTAATTATTTTTTCCGTTCCGTTCTGCTTCCAAAAATTGCTTTTGACAGTCCACATTCACTGTGTTAACATTTTGTTTGTATTAAAGCATTGTAAATTCAGTTATGATTCTAACCGATGCATATTTGCAAGTCGCTACTACGCAGAATGTAGATTTAATGCTTTTCGTGTTAAAACACCGTTCAAACAGAATTCGTGGAAATTAAATGCACAAAATATTAAAAGTGTTACGAATAAAAGTTTTACTTTATGTAAAGTAAAAACAAACACAATTTATCCCAATGCTCCAAAAATTTACATTTAAACAAGTTCTGATCGTTTACAATAAAAAATAATTGCAATAAATTAAAAACACACTTGAAATGGGATCAGGAGCACTACAATAAAATTAGTTAGGGACATACAAATCCAACTATCAATGATTCCAACGAGTTGATAAGATGTCGTAAAATATTGGACTTAACAAACGTTGGTGAAAGCAAACAGACAGTTGTGGAGAAGGGATGGTTTTTCTTTCGAATGGGGATCATTGTTTTAAAATATTTCGATGATTTGGATCTCTCTGTTAATACTACAAGAAGGAATATAAAAGAGCTACACGCAGATAATTTTAATTCTGTTGTCAGGCTCATCGCACGCATTTTAATGGAAACTGACGCTTTAAAAGAATGTGTTGATACAATATTATTGGATGGAGGTTGTAGGTACATACCAAAGAAAAAGAAAGCTGTTGAAGCCTATTTTAATAATAAGCCTTTATGCAATCTAAACACTAAACCTGAGGATGCGTTTGCGTATGGAGCAGCACCCGATGGGTAAACAGCAGAGGAGCTGCAAGTGCAGGAGAGGAAGGAAGCAAACGTTTCCAGGAATTTATTGGTTTGTAAAGGCGTTTAGCAAACCTACCAAACCAAGGTTGATAAGTCAATTATTTCTCTGAAGGACATTTTCACTTGATTCATGTAAATAAGTTTTGAAATAATAAAGATACATCCACAGATGTGTAAGTACCACTAAATGATTCATTATTTAACGTCTCGTGATAGCAATAAAATTTGCATTAATGATTTCATTTGAATAAAATGATGATTGGAAGTAGTTAATTGAAATAATGGTCTTTGGAAAAGTATTTCATGACAAAAAAAGTCATAATAAATAATAATAATTATTAAAAATTTTTAAAGTTATATTTTAATAATAAATAATACATTTTAAAAATTTTAACAAACTAAATTAGCCTGACCCAAATGGGACACTCATTCTAAATAGAGAAATGCTGCTCCGGTTTTAGTAAACGCAAGAGCGGATAGCCTGCAAGCGTGCAAATCCATACCATACACAACGAATTTTATCAAAAAGCCAACCTTATTCGTCATCATCATAATTTTCTCACACACAAGCTGATGACACTACAACACCATTTTCTATGCAATGAAACGGAATGCTATGACCCAAAACTACAACTTTTACTGTGTATATAAAATGCAAACACCAATTAGGTGCTGATTGGTAGCATGGTCATATTATTAATACAGCGTCTTATGCGTTTCGTCCGAGAACTTGTTGAGCTGCTTGAATTCCCTGCTACTCAAAAACTTCAAAACCTGTGGCAGTGTTCCATTTGATCGATTATTAATGTATTCAGTGAAGCAGATGAAAATTAATGCCGGCCTGGGTCCCTATTCACAAACCCGGTTACCCGAATTTTTAAAGCGCAAGGGTTATCTGCTACCCGGAAATTTAACCAGAAATTTTAAAAGGAAAAACCCATTGGGTAACTTAACTGGACTTTTAACCCACTGTTGTGAATAGTGGTATTGCACAAACATTCACAAACATTTTACCGAAATTTTACCCATTCTCCATAGCAAGGGTAACTTCGACAGATCTTAGCACGTGAATATATACTTTTTATCTTCGACTATAATCTTACTTATTAGTTTTACGCTACTACTATGTGTTGTTACATAGAATGATGCCAAATGGGTTTTTATGACATATTCTTAACACTAGGATTTATGAACATTCAACATTCTTAAAACATTAAAAACAGGACTTAAAGTGTTATGAAATTAGAATTAAATTGAACCAAATTATTTTAAAATCTTCCGTATCAAGACATGCGATTTGACACTAGGGTTTTTAATGATCATTTGTTTTTATGTATATCAGAAAACAAAAGTTAAAAGCTAATAGGTAAAATTTTTACTCATTATTAATTGAGAGCTCGCGAATAGTAATGTAGTGTAAAGTAATAAAGGCTGTAGTTTGTTGTACAACGATTTAAAAATACTCCTGTCACATTCTAACAAATGCGTGGCAGTCTTATGTCAAAGAAATGTTAAGCATGGATTGTTAAGCTTTTTAAGTAAGGTTCAAACTGAGACTAGGAATAATACATTTCTCATATTGAATCATACCTTGAAACTGTTTATCTTCGCAACAATATCAAAAAGTTACCAATAGGATAACCGCGGTTAAGTCTTAACCTTTTCTGCATAGGGACAAGTTTTTTGAATAAAGCGGTTAAATTTGTGAGTTAAATAATGTGTTAAGTTACACCCCGAAAATTACCTAAATTTGATGAATAGCGACACCTGGAGGAAACATTTTGATCGACAAGGAATTCGACTTCTTTATAAACTTGATTTATGCTTCACGTCATCCAACAACAGACGCGTTTTAATGCTAAAAATTGAGCGTATAGCGGCTCTTTTACTCGCAAAGCAAAGTTGAACATGACTACAAAATCTTCTTAAAGCTGGCATGATTGTCGTATGCTTTATTCTACGATCCTAGCCTTATAATCTCTCGGGCAAGGAGGACAGATTTGGTTTTCAGCTGAATATATCTGGTAGCACTGGCGGAGAAAGCCAAAAACTCAAGATCATCATCATACATTTCACTTTCGGTTCTACAATCCACCAGCAGGGAGCTGGTGTATTTGCTCTTTTTGGTCGAACTGTAATCATCATCGTTTCACAGCAGAATACATGGCACAAGCCAATACGACCTTATAATTTTTTCTACAAATACTCTGAAATGCCATCATCCCCGACAATCATGTATGCAAAAACACAAGTAGCTTCAATACACAATAGCAAGTTGATACCATTAGAATTGGTATACACCCTTCCCTGTATTTTCAGCAGAAAAACCTGTTCAGTTGCATGCTTTCCGTGCTCTTTAATCCCCCTGAAACTTGACACAGGGTTCAATGTGATCCTATACCAATGCATTATTTAAGCAATGAGGCAGCAAAAAAAGAGATGAGAAGCCCAGTCTGGAAGCAATGAAGTTTTAACAATGTAGAGCAGCTTTACTGTGATGATGATTTCGGAATGCTGCCCTTTCATTCTACCAAAAAGACGCGTTTTCTATGCTGAACAATTGTAGAGTATCATAAAAGACTTCCACTGCAACATAGTTATAGTTTGTCATGATTATCAACCATCGCATCTTTATACACAGATTGTTTATGCTCATTCTGAAAGTATACAGATATTCTTCGTTTCTACCCTCTACCAATCACTTGATGGGGCAAGGAGAACATTTCCGTTTTCAGTTGCAATCTTTGTCTTCAGTGGCAACCAAATCTGATGAACTCATCCATCATCACACTTCATTTACAGTCTACACATCTACCAGCCAAGTTGGACTGCGTAAAATGTGGAACTCAGTTAGGTGCTAAATTAACCGGCTGTGTATTATGACCCAGGAGACATTTAAAGTAGTTTTTGATTAGTTCTTAAAACATTATTATTTTTTTAATTAAAACTTTGCTAACGATTTTTCTGAACTAAAGGAACAGGTAGCATGCCAAAGCTGGGGCATGGGAACCGGTTCCCATTCCCAAGAAGTGGGAACCGAGAGACGGGTAGTTCCCAGCGGTACCCCAGTTCCCCTGGTCTCCTGGTTCCCAGAAAATGCTTGGTTCCAGTTCCTGGTAGCCCTGGTTCCCACAAAGGCTTTGGTTCGCCAGTCTCCCGGTAGCCGCTGGTTCCCAGAGATTTGTTGGTCCGTACCGCCATGTCCATCTGGGAACCGGACACAATGCTATTTGAGCATGGGTACCATTCCAAAAAATGGGACCAAGCGACGGGACGGTTCCCCCGCGGTTCCAGTTCCCTGGTACCGCTGGTTCCCCAAAAAACGCTTGGTTCCCAGTTCCGGTAACCCGCTGGTTTCCCACAAATGCCTGTGGTTCCCAGTTCCGCGGTACCCTGGTTGCCAGAATTGTGTGGTACCCCATTCCCGATCCCATCTGGGAACCGGTCCCCGTGCCAGCTTTGGGGTACGATGGAGTTGGGGTGAATATAATCAATGCTCATTAAAAAATCCTGTGTTAACAGTATGCTTTACTTATTACATGGTATTTTTTTGCAGGTCTGCAACCGTAATTCGCTGCATTATACATCATCCAGATGTTGCTCATCACCTCCTCTCCAAAAGTTCTCTTCAGAGTTTTTCATAATATACGTGGATTTGATTGCCGGAAAATACTTACCAGTCTGTAAAATCTGAAAGGTATTCAAAAACATTCTGCAACCTTGCATTAATGTTTACTTGCATGAGTTTTAATTTAACCACGTATTTGTTCCTCGTAGAGAAGATAATTAACGAATAAAATATGGGAACCAAACCCGGGAATCGCTATGAATTGAAGAGCTCCAAGAGGAAAGACGGCTGATTGCAACAACACAATGGCAGATCATCAACAACATCTAATTGGCGCTTGATTAGAAATTGGAACAGGAATCCAAATAAACGAGGTTCAGAATTTTTTTTTCAATATATAATAGTCATACTTTAAGCCTAAACGTAGAACTGTGATATGTATCTAAAACGTGTGCTGGTTGAGGAGAGCTACAAACTTATAAATGTAAAAATAATAGTAGTTCATCATTTAGAGTAATAATTTATTATGGATTTAAGCGTCGTAAGAGTCAAACTAAAGGTACTAGTGATTCTTACATTTACCTTCAATTTAGTATTGACCAGTTTCCATGAAATTCCAGTTTGCAGGGAAGCAAAGTCGAATTCTTTCACTTGCTCTGTTGAAAACATGTATGATTCTGAGTATACATTGAGTTAACGTCTACGTACAGAATAAGCTTTAGTTTCTCAGCAGGTACGGTGTGCCCACATGATTCATTTTTTGCGAAAGAATTCTGCTGTATATGAAATTGATACGACAAATAATATTAATATTTTGCGTCATATTTCAAAGATAAGAACCAGCTGAATTTTCTAATTCAAATATTATGTTTGTAAGAATCTAACTGTTTCATTGTCTCTAGAAAATAACTATTTCAAATTCGCTATTTAAACAATTGAGTTCAATTTTAAAACTTTGCTGTTTCCAGTCTTAAAAAACCGCTAAGGCTGATGTTTGGAATAGAAAAATAGTTCCCCTGCTGTGTTCTGCGATCCAAGACAAAACATCCAGATCGAAGTATTTCAAGTCAATTAATTAAACACACACTAAATCATATTAATTTGCCTTTGCTCATCGTACATTTTAACACTTGCCTGATCCAAAACTTGCTATGATTTACCACATCAGCTAAAATTTCAGCAAACAGTGAAAGAACGTATACAAAAAGGGAATGTTGCTTTGATGTATAAGGTACATAATCCACACAAATATAGCACAAACACAAATTGCATGACAGTTAGTTCATTCTATCTTGGTAAACGTCTTGTAACACAAAATAATGTATGTGGACATCCGATTAGTATTGATATTCACCATCCAAAACAAGGTGTGTTTAGGATCGTTAGTGTCAATATCTCAGCCTAGTTGGGGCATGTCGTAATCATTTGGGATTGGAACCCCATTTTATGTTGAAACTTGAAAACCTTTATGGTTTTTCTACATGAGTAAAATAATTTATAGGTAACAGGTTCACATTAAAGTTTTGAAAGTTTTCCTTGAAACTAAATTTTTGTGATAGTGTCTCGGTGTACGGGACAGCATGTAAATGAATCATGCGTCACAGGAGTTTAAAGTGCCAAACTTCAAGAGGAAACCTATGCATTCTGCAGTTTAAGCTAATATACCATACATTTCATCGGTCCCTGAAGACCCATTAGCTAAACATAAAAATATAGTCCTCCTCAGAAATTTCTGAATGGTCGAACCGAAACATGGCCCTCCGTTTTAGCAAAAGAATCACGCAATTTACTGAGGATATCCCTTTTGCTCTTCTTCTTTACTTCTGAAGGAATGCCGGCAGCATGGTTTTAAGTTAATTGCATCAGCCACGGTAAATACTTCATTGGCACATTATTGCTTTTAACTTAATGTTTTGACATTTCATATTTTGCATACATCAGGAAGCGATATGCCAATAATGTAATATCAAAATGTTCTATATTTTTTGTTCGTGTAGCTTTATTATTGGGGGTTTGCCTTTCTTTTAAACATTTCCAAGGAGCAATATAGGTAGTTTCAAGTACCGAGTAAAGTGGGCTTTACTTAAAAAAGAGCCGAAGGTGCCTCAAACTTTTTGTCTCCGATTTTGCTGAAAATTTGTAGGATACTAAATTTTAATACGTAGATTACGAATCTGCAATTATTAGAGAAATTTAACGATCGTGGCGCCACCCAGCGGGGGAAAACGGCAAAAACCGTTGTTACCATGGAAATTGCCGCTGTATCGAAGCGCAAAAATCGTTAAAGTTCTCTAATAATTGCAGATTCGTAATCTATGCATCAAAATCCATACATTCCTACCAAATTTTCAGCAAATTCGGTTTGAAGTAAAGCCCCCTTTACCTGTAATGTGTTCCGGTCTTACAGCTCTGCAAATGTAACTATTCTGCACTTACATACAATGCTTATCATGCAATCGCGATGATGTTTATGATGGTGAAAATGCAGTTCATCATTACTCTTAAATGGCCTGAATAGAATATATTAAAGAAATTGCACATAATGTAAAGTGTAATAAACATAATAATTGTTCAATTTTCAAAAATGCAGGAGTGCAGCCAGTTGTTGGCTTTCGATTTCTAATTGTCAATTTAATTTACAAGTTCGGAAATTGAAGATTGGCGATAATTCCCTGTATATTCCGCAGTACTCTCCAACGCGCGGTTATATACTGACCAGTTTAGTTTATAGACTCTTTATTCCTGGGGTCATATATATTGACATTGACAACTTTGAGCTGATATTCTATAACTTCGTGTACATCCCGTTTATTAAAGTGATGAAAGGTTATCGTTAATGAGACCCTTCGGTTAAGGACCGCAATCAGACCCAACATGACATTTGTAGCTGGTCGAGTGTGACTATTCCATAAACAATGTCCGTTCCATATTCTTTTTTGGCGTCCTCTCAATTGAATCTGAAATATATTTGAAATGTCTTCATTCTGTGTAAAGCAATTCACCACAATTATAATGTAGTGTTGAAATTATAGCGCGTTATGGGGTTGGGTCGAGTTTGACTTTGAATGATGCTTAAGCGTAGAATGTCACTCTACTTTCATGAATAATTATTTGTTTTGTTGCTTTGACCTTTGCAGAATGGTCACAAATCTTACTGCATCATGATGACATACAGCAAGTTAAGTAGAGCTGTTTGTGTGCACTGATTCACTTTACAAATTGTAAATTCAATACTGCTGGATCTTCGCACAGCTAGTTGTTGTGATGAAGTGGAGATCTGCTTATAATCTCAAACATTTTATCTTAATATACGATGAGGCGTAAACCATTTCCACGTGAGATGTAAAAAACGAAAATATATAACAAGTTTGGCACTCCTCTTCTATTGCATATATTCGCGTAAGTATACATCCAGTAAGCGCGTTCATACCTTTCATATTTGTACTAATCCATGGGTTGAAAGGAATTGTAAACCTGCGATATTTTTACTGCGGTCTTTGAGCAGTTTATATGTACTTATTTTTATTGAATTAAACCTTGTTTTGGTGGACGACTTTCTTAATTACATTCCAAGACTTTTATTTCAAAGCAAAACTCATAGACGAATAGATGATCAATGAGTTTGAGTAATAAAAATTGAATCTAAAGTCTCACGGCACGTGTCTGTGACACGTGCTCAGGTGTCACTTCAAAAGCTTTTTGATGCAGTGATAAATCTCTAAAAGTAGGCTCAAATGTAATGAGGTCTGTTTTTACTTGATTGCGAAACGATGTTTCGATGTTGGATGGGCCAATGAATAAATGGTAGTGTTTTTGATGATGATATATTTGCTAAGGTTAACCAAATTAAATTTTGTATCAGCTACAAATATTGTACTTAATACACATATACCGAGAATTATAAAAGGTTTGGAAGTGATTTCAATAAAATAAAAATTGCATTTTTGCTTTGGAAGTCTTTCATCCAATAAACGCAGTACAATACTCTCATTTATTTCCTACTTACAATACAATATATATTTCAGATTCAGTCAAATTTACTCATTCAAATTCATTCTTTTGAGCGTCACTTACTTCCATATTGAATCAAATCACGAAAGAGAATGATCATCATAATCATCACCAAGTTTTTCATTCCAAATATTCTTTGCAAAATAAAGGTACAAGTAGTCGAATTGTCAAATATTTCCCATTCTTCCAGATTTTGTTGCTTCTGCAAAATAAGCTTGTATCCAAATGGCACGTTGAGTTTTTACCGTTGAGCATTGTTTCAAATCAGTAGGAACTAGGATAACCAGACCCACTTTAACCCTCTGGAAAGTAAACAACTCCATTCAAGCCAGATTACCAATTACTTGTAGTTCAACAAGTTTGCAATAATAGCGAATATGAAGCTAATCTTATCCTACATATTATATTCGTATATCTTTTGGGCCTTATTTAGCATTGGACTGTGCGACAGAAAAATAAGCCATAAATATTTTAGTAAGCATCATCATCGTTTCAGCAGTCAATAAATTGCATGTAAAAATACATAATGTTGCCGCATATTCTTTGAAAACGGAAATGCAAATAATGACTCGCGAAAATGTTGGTTCCGCTCCAATGCATAACATAGATATAGCTTTCAAACTACGGCTTTGACCTTCACGTATTCATTTAGTAACTTGTTTATATGCCTACATCTCTTTCCCTTTTCTCCAGCAGCATAGTAATTAGTAGCAACATTGCTCGCTCACAAGAATAGAGTAATGCTGCTCATTTCCTGTTCTACGACAGGGTGACTTTTTTAGTAATACTTTTCTTCAAAGACGACTTTGCATAAAACCCTCTTTTTCATATCATCAAACAAGCCTAAAGGCTATGAATACCATTTGAGAAAGAGAATCGTTCTTTGTTGTGAAGAAGACTAAGCGTTCAAGGGCTCCTGCCCGACTTTTTTTCAGGTGAGCTCATAATGACTAATAAATGCATGAATAAAAAATGAACACACAGCCAAAAACCGCTATATTTGACTTAAATTTATTTTTATTGCTGCTGCAAAATATTGCAATACTCAAAGTACTAGTTAAACAAAATCTCATGAAAAATAAACAATTCTAATAACAGCAATATTACGATCATCGGTTGAAACTAACAGCTTCAATCATCATCATCAGCTTTCTTAATGCATCACTCTGTGACCACAACCTGAACTGTCTCATAGAAAATATGCCACTTGTGTTTTCCAGTTTTATTCCAGATGTGAGTCGCTGTGAAATTATTAGTTCCCAGAGTGGTGGATGTCCCAACAACATTGTGGACAATAAACATACACAGTCGATAAAAACGAAAAACAGCCTAATCATGATTGTCAGCATTGTCTCTTGAGAATAATAATTAATCAAATATGCAGCAATGAAATCATCATCAAAAATATATATTTTGGTTTTGCTTGCAAACCCCAGAGAAACACAAGGTCTCAATCAATAACTTATCATCGTATTGGTATTATTGGTTCAAGAAACCCGTTTGCTCTGCTTTCAGATAGCGATGTGAATTACATAATAACAACTCTCGCAAGAATGAGTTTTTGCAATATTATAGATCGATCACGTTGTGAAACAGGCCGCAACAATCATACACAGCTGCAGATTCATGAAAATCCAAACCAGAGCACAGGTGCAGCCAGAAACTATGGAATGCTCATGTTATTGACCAGCGAACCCAATATTCATAAGAAAAACCTGTTGAGCAGCCTGCTTGGTATGCTTTTTCTGATCTCCGTTCTCTGAAATCTGTTGCGATGCTCCATTTCACTTAACAATCATCAGTGTGTTTTTACCCAGAGACAAAACAAGTCAAGTCGAGATTCGTTCGTTACTCAGCCATCAGTCGTGAATTTCCCACAGCTACAAATCCAGACTGGGTAGCTACCTCATCTCAGCCAAGAGGACTAAGTTTTAAGTGATAAAAATTGGCATCACCAGCTATGCATATAACCGTTCAATATAATATTCAAGGGATTTTACTTTGTGTCGTTATACGAGCAAGTTTTAGTCAAGGAATAGACAGATGTATATATTCATCAGTTTAAAGAATAAGAATTCCTCGTGAAAACATTTTAATTGTGCGTATGTGCAGTTTTAAATGATAAAACATAGTATCCGTGATGTGTTTCTGAATTTGGGAATAAAAAGATTGCATTTGAATTAATTAGTTGAGTAATTATTCTGAAATCATTTTCCAACTCGCGTTATGTAACAGCTTATTATTTTCATGTTATAAAATTACCTTTCATTCTACTTTTCAGGCATGTAACACGTTGAAGACCTGAGCCGATCAACACGAACTATTGATTGCTTAAATTACTAAATTCATTTCGCTTTACTGAAAGTGAGCCTGGTAAGTAAAAACCGGTATAAAGTTACTCATAAATAGCTTGCTCAAAACATCGTAAGACTGATCAGTCTGAGAAATAGGACCTTAAAAACTACATGATAGGGTCTAAATGTACAGCCGTAACGTATATGTTTGGTTTAGCTTGTTAGTAGTATAATTTGAAAATTGAACCACTTAATAGAAAGGTTTAAGCAATTGAAACTTGAGCACACAATCCTGTAGTTTGATTTAAAAAATTGAGAGCGAAGCCCTCTATTAGTAGTACCACAAGTTTATAACTACTAAATAAGTTTGGAAACAGATGATGTAACCCCATCGTAAACGCTGATAGCTAAATGTCCTTAATTTATAAGTATCCTGAATTTACGAGGCATTACTGATGATATTTTAGAAATTTGTGGTAATGCAAAATAAGGTGTTCGTAGAATGTAGCTTGTGAATAGCAAGACGCATGAACATTGCTTATTTTATATATCGCTATTCGCTCGCTATATATTGGCGTGCGGTATGGTTTTCAAAATAACACTTCAGACTTTTAAAATGTCGTGTGGCCTAACTATTTTTTGTCATTGATTATAGACCTGTTGTTTAACAATGGCATGTTTAGAGCTAAAATTGCTTAGCATTGAGAACTCCTTTAGTGTTCAATAGTTCTGGCATCGGGTTTGTAGCAAATCCACATGGATAAATGATCCGGAAGACATAATGTAACGATCTATTTCAGCAGTGCAACGACACAAATAATTATATTTAAACATTTAAGTAAGTTTCTAAGATTGCAAAAGGTTTCTTAAAAAGTATCTTGGAAATTCGTATTAACCCCTCAATTCACTGGTAATATAATGTTTAAATGCACACGGAACTCTTAAAACATTCATACTCTTCGGTTAAGTTAAGTCCTTGGTTAAACAATGTAGTTTATTCCATGGGTCGTGTGTACGGCTACTTATTAAAATGTCAAAAGAACGCTATACCATGTTAATGCGTTTTACATATTTTATCGATTAGTTCATTTTTACAGACTGTTTACATTTTATTTTTTATATCGAATTGGAAACTTGATAATATAACATCATATAATCCACGCCCAACCCAGTATAAGTACGATTTACTTTGTTCATAATCCATCCTTTTACCACGGTGTCTATGGTGTATTCAAACTACTGGAATCCAGTGATACTATGTGGATAAAGGTCCGTCGTATTTTTTATACGGTTCAATCTCCAAGTGCACCTTCCAATCCACGCAGATAATATTCATTCCAACAGTCTCGATTCCTCCTACCCTTCCAATCCCTGTGTTGATAAAATCGAGCAGTAGGACGTGATCCTCATACGGATCCATCCATCCTGGCGTAACAGATGGATTGAAATGTCCTTGTTTTTGCAGACACATACGACACGATATACAATCCAACATATAATGAATCCACACGCATCTGGAAAACTAAAAGTCATCAATATAAGTTCTTGAATCAAAAACTTACATAAATTACTAAATATAATAAATAACCTTACTTACTTTAAATTCTGCTGCTCTTCGGAATATTACGCGGTGGACTGGGACTAGGAATAGCTTCCACAGAACAACAAACTTCCAAGCCGCCATAACTCATCCTCGTTTGGTGCACTGTTAACAACTTCGGTCACCTCTGGTTCGTTGTTTTAATTTTGGTGTATAATTGGCAAAGCACTCATTTGAATGTATTGCCCTTCTGCGTACAAAGCAATTGGATTTGATCACATTCGAAAAGGATTAATTAGCATTGCTTAATTATCTTGAGAAGCTAATTTCCTCGTCTCTGGTGCACCATTTTTACCATGTACACTATTATGCTGCACAGTTTGTGTCACCGTTGAAACACGAGTTTGTGTAATATTAACACTTCCCAAATCATTTGAGAAGGTAACATTACAATACATTTGTACTACAGTATGAATAACATGTTTCGAGGAGGAATTTGTCCCTTACTTTCATCTTAATTTGGTTCCACAACATCATCTACCACATCAAGTATATACACAAGTAATCCCGCATTTGTTCGGGAATCGATAACTTCACCAACTCTTCCATGAAGAGTATAATTGTACAAGTTTGGCACTGCAACACTCAAATAAACAGGTTCACAAGATATGCTGAAGCCATCTCATGGATGACCATTAATTGGATCAATCCTTAACTCTAAAGGTTTTAATATTCCTTGTGTTGAAATAACACAAGTCTAAACAAGATTCTCAGTATTTAGCGTTCGATTTGCCCATGTTTATTATCTTTCACCATACAACGGTATCCAAATGGATATCCGACACCAAGCCGCTATGGATTTCTACATTTCTACACATAAAAAACTTGTCGTTACACCGAAAATCTACCAAACAATACGGATTTGGCATGTGTTCTAAAGATATACCTAATTTAAAAAAAGCAAAGTTGGAGACTTTTAAGGGACAAATTACTCTCCAAACTTTGTACTTGATGATATGATATATGAATATAATACTTGCAACCACTATTTTGCACTCTGGTAATTTGCAGTCTTGTTGACTGATTTAAACTGATACGTGCTTCAACGCTTCAAATTGTCTTGTTTAATGAAGTAGACAAGGGACTTTTGTGTGGGTACGCGCAATCTAGTTTTTCGAATTGCGGAAAAATTAAGTAATATGGGTAAATACAATTTTGGAAAACTTAATTTGAAAGGGCAATCGTTTAAGCTTACTTGGCTATCTCAGTAATTTTATGAGCTTTTTAGCTCCACTCTAGTTTACGACGTCAAAAGGTGTTGGCGTTTCGTACCTCTCATTGTATGACATTGTATTTTGTCTTGGGGGCCTGTTGAGTATGGTAGCTTCTCAGCATTATTGCAGGATACATAGAGTTTATATCGCAATATAGTCAGTGCTTCGTTTCATCATCTTTTACGTTTTTGTCGCCTAACCATTCTGCATTTGCCTCTGAGTGTAAACTTATCGTTCAAGGCGTTTTTCGGCAAACATAGTTGTATAATTTTCATATGTCTGAATAGCTTCTCAGTTTTTCTGCCACCGCTGAATTAGAACCCTCATATTTTTTATTTTAAAGAAATTCTGAAGTACGGCATGTAGTACAGCTATAGTTTGCACAAAAACTATATTGGAATTTTTCGAGGATTACACTCGAATGGTAAATAGGGATGGAATATGTGTTTGTGATAAACTGCAAATTCTTTTTATACAAGCTGATAAAGCACGGTTGGCACGAATCAATTGTGTTTTGAAAAATACGAATTTGCGCAGTCCAACTGCTGGTTCGTGATTATAAAGAAGAGTGCACATCGTAGATTCAGCTCCATTTAAATTTAATTTAGTAATTGTGCATTATTTAATCAAGGTAAACTAAATGATGCAAAAAATGATAAATCTCAAAATAAATACTTAAAGCACGAGTTCGTTTGTTCAGTTTTGCAAATATCTCTGACATGATGGAAATTTTCCTGCTATCCAACATCTGTGGGTTTGGTTAAGAGTTTCATGGCGAATGTATTTCATTTTGTTATTCTAGAACTTTTTATGGTGCAATAGCAGTTTACCATGATGTATTTGAAAATTATCTTCTCTGCAATTAGTTCAACAGACCGTAATTTACTAATGGGTTTACAGGGATACCTTATACTCTCGTAGAATGTTGGTTTTGGTACATTTTAGTCATTGCGAATAGTCGCTATGTTCAACATATTTGAATCAGCATGATTCTGATAATAAGTATGATTTTTGTACTAGTTTGTACCATTACCTTAATTTTAAGGCAAAACTCTCAGCGTGTATTGTTTGGTAAAAGGTTGAAAGGGTAACTTAAAATGTAATGAAGCTTATTTTTACTTTGATTGCAAAATTTTGCTTGCATGAAAGATGTAATGACCAAAACACTAATGAATAAAATTGTCTGTTGTGTTTAAGCGCATTAAATTTAGAGTACTGTTTAAATATTTATGGTTGTAGTAGACGTGTTGTATCAACTACACAAAGTTTACTTAATACTTGTAATAAATAAAAAATGAATATTATGGGCTGTATTTTATTAAAACAAACTGCTTCAAATTTTTTTGTTAAAACGTTATTTTTGTTTGTATCTATTTTTTAAATCTCTAGACAAAATAATAATAGAATTAAATGTAATAAAACGTTATTACTTTGTAGCAGTGACATTTTGTATCAACGTTGCAGTATATATTTGGTGACTAATCGATATTCAAGTTGAACTACACTTCAGTTATTGCGATATTTTGTATCCATTTATCATATTTGCTCAAGGAAACTGTAGGGTAATGCGTTATATGCAACAATTCGCTACTCAAAAATGAAATAAGGGAGGTTCATAACTGAAATTTCCTTCTGAAACGTGTACAAGTCACGGTTTATTTAGTACGCGCTAAATATCATTAACACTCCTTAATCTCAGGTTGCGCACACGCATAACTCTGTCCCTTGGAGTCACGGAGAGTCTCAGTCTGTGGTTGAACCTGACATCACTGAAGCAATAGTCTCTCGAGCGGCGGTTCCGCTCGCTTTATATACTCTCGCTCCGTACGCTCCGGTACATGGGACGTCCAGAGTCTTTCCTTTTATCTTAAAAATTCTTTTGTTACATGGACAGAATAAAAAAGTTTGACTGCATTAATACATAAATCTTTACCTTCTTTACATTACTTTAAATATTACAACTATTCTTATTTACTAATCAATATTCATATTCAACTTACATTATGCATCTTAACAACTAGTGAATTGTGTGAGGAGGAGAGAAATCGAAGGAACACATACACATTAGATTAAAACACTTCACTTCATAAGGGGAAACCCTTATAAAACCTTGGCGAATCTTTTTCTTAATCATCATTCGTCCTTTAATTTTCAACTAGTTGCGTGTGAGATACATATTATTTGCAAAACTTCATTCACGAACAGGTTCATAAAAGCATGTTCATAAAAACTGTTGCTTGAGTCAAGATCTTATCTTTACATATCATATAGTACCCATATGAAGCTGTGTGCACACTCTCTTTATCTTCCCAGCAGTACTGAGACTTGTGACAATGAATTCCGTTCACAAGAATAAAATATTTTGATCTCCCTTGAATACTTTCGTTATTGCTGTCCAGCAACACGGGTGCTTGAGATAATACTTATTTGTAGGAAGAAGTGCAACAAAGTACTTAGACTCATTTCATTGACCCATCCTGAAAGTTGTGACCTTTTTGGGAGCAGAACTCCTTTGTTGGAAGAAAACTAAATTTTTGTGAAACGAAGGTGAGCATAAAATTAAAACCGGTTCATTAATGCTCAAACTCAAATAATGGCCTTCAATACGGGAGGTTTTGTTGTTGAAGGACATAGAACAACATCTCATTTATAAAAGGCATCATCATGTAATCATTTTCCTTGGCGATACAGAGCATGTATTTAATCATTATCTCCACATTCTAATTCAACAACCAATTTAGTTCTCTCAAGTTTGGAACACAGTAAGATAACGTTGGGTATTTTGGCTTTATTTACGATTACATACAATAAAATTATTTCATTATGTGAAAATCATGGCTTACAAAAGCAGACATGTGATCACAGACACGTGTAATCTTTACGTAGTGCACCATTATTATTCTCAACCCGCCAAAACAAAAATCTTTGCAAGGTTGATTTCGTAATCGCCATCACCATTTTTGTTTGTGTCAACATTTACAACCAGAATGATACTATGAGACAAAATTACAATTCTTACTAATGTTTCTCTGTTATTCAAAAACTCAGAAGACAAAAATGGGGCAAAATGAGATGCGTTAACAAATAGGCCAACATTTCCCTTTGTCTGAGTTCCAAGACAGTTGGGCAATTGCAGATGTGCTTTCTCAGAGAAATTACTCAAATATGTGACGATTATTCTATGACAACAAAAATATTTACTCATTTTCTAACTCAATTTGCTAATACTATAATGGTTCATTTTCCATCATTTTTAGAATGTTTCCCTAACCTAAATTTATTCCGGTAGCCTGGCCAAAGTCTGAATGAAATAGTTTTCAATACTCACAAGCATAATGTTCCATAACTTAGCTGTAAACCTTTGCGCATGGTACTTGAAACTCGCAAACGTTTAATTTCCTTTATCACCTCATTGCATGAAGTTATCCACATCATGTACGAAAGTTCAGGTGTCGTGCTCTAAAATATCTGCCTCTAAATAAAAATGGCATGTCAGTTTTGTATTGCAATACCATAAACGGATAAGCAGGGGAGAACATTTACACTCAAGGTAATGCACAATGAATTGTAAATTTTTATCATCATCGTTCTGATCTTCAACAAGAAACATACAAAAATATATTATTTCATAACACCTGCTTGCAAACGAAACCGAAAGGCTAGGCCAGTATCTAACAATGTAGTTTTTGGAATAGAAAAACAGGCGAGTCTACATCAGTTGTTCGTACGGAATTGATCGATACCTTTCATGTAAGAAACTCTTTCGCATGCATCCGTCTCCCGTTTTATTGTAGCTCATGCAATACTTCCCTGTCACGAGCTGAAAAAATAATTATTTGCAAAAAGGAAAGAAGCAGCAGCTGCGAGATACTTGCATTTGTATTGCGCCACTGTCGTAATCAGTTCAGTTAAACGCTGCGTAGTTTTGAGTGGGAATAGAAAGGCCAATGCACAAGCAGACCCCAATCGACATTTCTTATTGTTTTTACCTCACACAAAACGTGTCCTGTTTTTTAGGATAAAATTAATTTAGGTCCAATGCAATGCACAATATGGAAAAAAATATAAAGACGAACAGAAGCGCTTTGGTAATCAAAAAGGTGCTGCCACTTATGTATTTAACATGTCTGCTCATCAGACTGATAACCTATTGTTCAGCAAATGTTCATAGAAACTCAATCCATATATGCATCCAAAAAACATCCGCATGGCTCGTGTATAATGATAAAAATGTAACATTTGCCGAGCGGCTTCCATCTGCCTTTCTCAACGTATTTTTATTGGGGCAGCACAAAAATTTTTGCTTCTACCCAGCATTCAAGTCGTGAATTTATTGAAAGAGGAGTTCAGGTTGATATCGGTTTTGTCTTAGTTTGCTTCTTCACCTCAATCAAGAAGATCGTTGCAGTTCAGTGCAGCAAACCAACTTGAATACTCAGAAAATTGGGTTGGCCAAATGAACGCAGTGATGTGTGAAGGTAAAAGTGTGATATATTCAGATTATTTTGGAGAAAGTTCCGTTTGTGTGTCGGTGCAGTTTTTGGCTATGGAAAAATGAACATTTATTTCAAGTTTGAATGAATAATGACGAGTCTGAGGACAGATTTGATCTGGTATGCCGAGTGTTTTTTGAAATCATGGTCATGAACTCTTTATATCAATTACAATACAATTTTTATTTACTCAATTTTATGTCTTTGCATTGTAGCAGGATCTTTTGCTACTGACATGCAATGCATTCACCGATTTGAGGAGAGAATCACACGTTTCCTGGCTATAAAAATTATTGAATTATTCAGCTATAAACGGACAAGGTATTTTTTTAAATCTGTAAATGCTTCTTATCATGCATTCTGTATAGCGTTGTAGCTAAATAGTATTGTTCTTGGCAGGAACGGAACTGGTGGACGATCAATTAGTCCCTCACAAAATGGATGAATATATGAAAATCAGACAAACCCAATACAACGCAACAAATGCAGATCGTTATCAACACTGGACTGGAGGCTATTGGCAATCAAGAATTTTACGTATGGTATGTTGGTTTTTAAAAATTGGATTCTCCTGAAGTTTGTTTTCATTAACTAACTAGCTGTCGTGCTAATACTGCCATTACTTTTGGGCTGTATATTTACACTTTTTTGAAGGTGAGGATTTATTTTTAAAACAGTTAAACCAATCTTTTAGCGGTTTATAGCAGTCTTTGTACAATATTATTCTGGCACACATGGTAGATGTAGGTGATGATGATGATTACGGATCCAATCACAAATTAAGGGGTAGAACGTGGATGTAAAACATTAGAATCGCTAATTATGATACACAGCAACTTTCTAAGGTTTATTTCTAAATTATCAGAATCAATTGGTAATTAGTATTGATGCACAATTCACTCAGTGAGTCAAACGATACTGACATATTGTATCACATATGTTAAAGGCCACCTTCCCTATATTTTAAAAACGCCTTGTCCCTCTGCTTCAGCATCTGTTAATAATGTAAACTTCGGATCAATATGTTTCAATATATTCGTGTTAGATGACTAACTCAAATCAGGGGTAGCACAGTGTACCTTCCAGTGTGAATGATTACGGAATTGTATATATTCATACCGTGTCATTTTACCTGTAAATTGGAATGACAAAAATATTATTATTCAGTTGACAAACAGCATTGTACGAGTTAAGTGTTTTTGAACGACCTTAGAGTAGTCTCAATAAGGCAGTATGGACAATTTTTATGTTCATTTGCAAATTGATGCTTCATAACAGCACTTATCGCGTAAAAAATTACCATCCTGAATGAGAAGAATGACACCTTTCAAAATTCCGTATGTCCGTTTTTGCTTCTTCTTTTCTATCAGAGCCATATTAAGTCAACTCGTTGCTTAAAATACTTCATGAATAGTTAACAATGATTACTGTATGATTAGCATAGCGTAGTAAACACCACGAAATAATTGAGGTGGGAAAGGTTTGATGCATCAGAGTGAAGTGTTTATGTTATCAATGATGCGTAAAACATTTCCTCTGTGCCAATAGTGTTCGATGTTCTAATGTAAGAATCCACACGTTTTCTAACCAAATAATTCAAAGATTTTTATTCAATCATTTTAAAATCAGATACAAACCAGATTTGTCTTGTCTCAAATGGCCTAGCGGCCGTTTCAGAGCTTTCATCATGTAGGTACCTGTTCTAGAATTAGTGTATTTTGCAAATCTGATGAACCATAAATTGTCCATCACACTCCACGACAATTTTTAAAGGCTGGTTTTGGAAAGTCATAATATATTTTTTAGTTTTTACTACACTGTTTTAAACGAAATGATTACATTGGGATGCCAAATTCCTTCCACCACATTGTAGTGGAAATAAATTGGGTGAGATTTGATGATGTTGGGACTAAACTTCAGATAATCTCTTCAATATCGCTTGAGACGATGAGGTTGCTGAAATGTTTCCGTGACATTTGTGGGATGTCAACTCAATAAACTTTCAAAAACTTTGGAAGGTCGTTGTAAGAGTAGCTTCAAATGTAATGAAGCAACTTTTTACTTTGGTTTCAAAACGTCGTTTGGATATAAGATAAGCCAAAACTGTGTCCTAGATTATTCAAATAAGCTAAGTATAAAAATACATAGTTTGTGAAGGGTAAAAGTATTTATTTTAGAGTATCGTATAAATATTTTAGGATGTTTTAGAAGCTGTATCAGTCAGTTGCACATAATTTACTGGATACTGTTATCAAAAAAATTGTGAATTTGCGCTATATTTCAATAAAACAACCTGATTAAGTTTTTTAGTAATTCTTTTTTGTCTGCAATATCGAATCGTTTTAATGCTTTAAAAATGATGATAGCTGTAAATGGCCCAAAACAAAAAGGTAATAACTAAGGTTTGCGTGAAGCTTGGAATCAGAAGCTCGTGCACTTTTATATGTATATCGTTTTATTTACAAAATTTATGTCTGCATTATTTATTAGAAATGCAACTTCCGTTTAGAATACCTTTCAATATTAATCTTTTGTAATATCATAACATTTTATAATTGCTGCTATCATTTCTCATGCTGCCCCAAGCAGCCAACTTTTTGCTACTTTCTACAATGCATGATATATGATAACCACTCTGTATAAATATGAAGATGTTGGGCTATGCAACGATTGAATTTCCACAACAACATTAATAAATAGCACTTCATCATGGGAGCAAGTGAAGCAATGTGAAATTCAAGTAACGTTTTATTTATTTCGAATTAATCGAATATATGAAAACCAGCTTCCTGTTCCCATAAAATCGTGTAATTTATATAAAATCAAGATTGTTGCAGTTTTGATACATAAATTGTCCATGATTATGGGTTGAGCCCCATTAACTTTCCGAGTATTAAATTAAGCCTATAAACAGCAAGATCCCATCTTTAACGACAAGTCTTTTATTCCAAAGTTTTTTCTAAAAATAATTAAACTTATGAAGGTTTTACACGCTTCTTTTTCTTTTTAAATTAGCACTGACCTTGTGCAAATTATAAAAATGCATTAATGTACAAGAGGCGAACGTTTTATTTCTCATTTCTCTCTAGATACTTCTGATAATAGTTCTTCTGTAGAAAGAAAGTCCACAAGAAAGCTCGACTCACCCCAGCCAGTAATCTATGACATCTTGTTGAGCAACAGCAGTTTTGTTGGGATTAATTCTAGGAGTAAATTTACATTACAGCAGGAGATGAGCAAAAAATATAGTTTGAATCCTCTGCTTTGCATTGTAGCTAGCTGAAGCCATTTACAATAAATGCATCCAAGATTTAGGTTTTCAATGAGCTCATGCTCAACATAGGTTAGGTCAAGGTTTCTGTTGTAAAGAAGGAAGGTACAAAGGTTGATAATTTTTCATTTCTTCAAGCTCAACGAAGATCATCCCGATGAGACGAAGCTTCCTGTAATGTGCATCCTCATGCATTACTTTACGTGGCAATTCAGAACATCTGGCAATACAATACATAATCATCATCACCGCATTCCAATCAACCCCCGATTTCAGGAATACTGAGTGTTTCCGCTTGTTCACGATTATAACACTAGAATTGATTGAATTATGGTAACGTTGATTATTTAATAGTAATCATCATTTTTACGGTTGCCAACAATTACAGCGGAAACGATATTATGGAGAGAAAAATCGTGACTCAAGCTTCTCTTTGGTCTTGCAGACAAAAATTCAAAGGAAAAACGATGTATGTAACAACCAATTAGATATTATAATGCTTAAGTCAATAAAAATAACCTTTTGCTCAATCCGAATTTCAAGACAACAGGACAACTGCAGGGATGTTTTCTCAGAAAAATGAATCACACACTACACAAATTCTTTGAGAACTATTCCAAGAAAGCCAACCGTTTGCTGTCTACATAATTTTCTGCGTGATTTGCTAATACAATGTTGGTTGATTTTCCATTTTTTAGCATATCCGTTTTTTAATGAAACTACATTGACTAATAAGCTGAGGAACAGGTTTGTATTAACCGTGATGCACAATGAATTGTATTTTTTATCAAAATCGTTCTGATCTTCAACAGGAAGCACATAAAAGTATGTTATTTCATGATCCTAGCTTGCAAACGAAACCGAAAGGCAAGGGACATCCTCCAAATATGTAGTTCTTTATTGTGCATATAAAACAGGCGAATCCACTTGTTTGTACGGGACGATCGTACACTTTTCATAAAAAAAAAGTCTTTTCGCATTAACCTTGCTTTTCTTCTTCTCTAGTACACGTAGCTCGTGAAAACTAACTTGCCACGAGTAGAAATAAAAGAACAAAATTGGTTGAATAAGCTTCAATTCTGCTTGCGAATATTCATTTGCTGACAGGAAACTAGCAACTGCGAGATGCTTATATTCGTATTGCTTGTAAACTTCGCTTCTTTAAAGCCGAGATAAAACTGTTACCGTTTTCATCACTGTTGTAACCAGTTCAGTAAACGCAGGGTAGGTTTTCAATGTGAGCAAAATTAATTACTTGCTGTTTCTTACCTCATACAAAACCGAGTACCTCTGGTTTTCAGGATGACATCAATTTAGGTCAAATGCAAGACATATGATTGAAAAAGATAAAATGGCCAACAGAAGTGCTTTCTTAATCAAATATTATGTATTTATTATGTAACGTCATCATTCCTTATAACCCATTTATCCACGTAATAGTTCGCTTTCTCACTAATCAAATATTTTTACAAAATTCAATCCGCATATGCGTCCAAACACATTTGCATGGCTCACGTATACTGACGAAAATAAAAACATTTGCAGAGCGGTTTGCACCTCATTAAAATTCTACATCTGGTTGAAAATTCGGGACAACGATTAATTTTCCATATGCCATTATGAGTTTTACATTTTTTCAAATAGAAGTTGCGATGAATACGTTATCCATACTAACTACTCACATTCAATTATTTTAACCAAATTTAAAATCCTGCAAAATGATTTAAGGTTTTTTGGGGTTTTGGTAATATTTCCATGTAAGTATTTTTTGATTTTATTCAAATAGCATTCAACAGAACTTGTAAATATACGCAGTAATAAATTATACCAATATTCCAACAAGTTTGAAACAAAGAAACAGATTTTTCCAAGGATGAAAATCAATTCCTGGAGAGAGTCACGTGGGGATTTATATTTCATGGAATGAGTTTTTACTTGCTCAACATTACATTATCAAGTAAAAACAGGATGTAAAGGAAATTGCTTGTGCCTGACATTGGTTACAACTGTGTAGTGCCAGCTTACTTGCCAAGCCAACCAAAAAACAAACCAAGGATTCAGTTTGCCAACTTTTTCTAACAGAGAGGAACCCCTTTTAAATTCTCGTAGTTTGGTGACCTTATGTCACCACCATATTGGACTCGCTTTCACTAAATAATATTAAACTGGTTTTGTTGTAATTTTGGGTTTTATATTTTTAATCTGCTTATTAAGGTTTCAAATATTATATTTCTCATTTTGCCATCCTGATTTTAGTCCAGTGTGAACGACTTTTCTTATAAATGTAATTAAAACACTACAACTATACTCGTGTCGAAACAAACGAGATTCTTTTGACCTAATGGGAAGTCACTCATATAAATTTAAAAAAATCAATTTTAACATCTCAGTATTCAGCATTGATTTATCTCGATATATCAGCTTACTTGTTTTCGAAATCAAGTAAGCGTCAGTTGGAAAACTTCTTCTAACGTAAAGGATTCCCTGTGTTGAAGACATTTCCACAACCATAATGATTCGGTTTCTCTTCATGGCTTTTGCCACAGTTTGGTCGACATCCCCGGAACCTGCAATTATCAACTTGGACAAATCTCTCCAAATGTTCAGTTACTGCTCAGTTCACATTGTAACTGCTCATATTGTCAAACACAAGGTAATGATTTAAACTAAAAACTTTGGAGTCGCGGGAATTATTAAGCAAAATATTATGTTTGCAGAAACCCAGAATGCAAAATTATCAACTGGAACCATCTACCTTGCCCACCATGCACTCAGTCTACTATTATGGGGAACGAGCTAATGGTGGGTCCTGGCGAATCACCTGCAACAACGAAGACACTGCGTATTTTCTAGAAGAAAACCAAGGTTTCCTATTTCTAGCACCAGCTCCTAAGCTCAACTGCAACGTCCAAATTTATATTATTCCCGTTGAATGTAAAACGTGGGAAAATCAGGAAATCAACCACGATCGTGATATACAAGGTATTCTAGTACCATCTTCGTATATTAACTCTTGGTACGACTACAGGCCAGCACAAGCACAATTACATTCAAGCCAGATGGCTCTTACCAGAATAGGTCGGTTCTTCATAATGGTGGGAAACAAACAACAACTCTGCCTTCCAGTGCAGCGAAATGTCCCACTACGCTTGGCACTATTAATGAAATTTTATCAAATATTTGCCGTGGTTCCTCCTAGCATTTTATTTTTTGAAATCGGTGCTGTTTTATGGAAAAGTGACAAAATATATAATTTAAACACCGTTTACCGCGGCCAACTAATGGATTTACGTGAGCAGATGCATCGCAAGGAATCCATGGTCGCTGTCCCTCATCAGAAATGCTTACAGAGGGGGTTCAAAAAAGTTTTGCCATCGCCCATAACCGCTGAATTGACTTTGTCGCAACACACATCCGCCTATCGAACACACAGTAGATTTATCTTTTATTGTAAGTATTAACATACTTTCAATGAAACTGGCAAATGAGTGGGTCCAAGTTGAAAAGAGCGAATAGTTTATATGTCAGCTGGCTTGGAAAAAACCGGTGAGAACTGGAAAGCATCTGCTGTTGATCTGATTGCAAATTTCTTGTTTCGCGAACAGTTCAATCGCTAAAGTAATTATGAAGAATTTTTGGACTCTACAGTAATATGTTCGGGAGTTGAACGAGGCGCCAATCTTTTCATACATTTAATTTCAATTTCGGCAAGGTTATTATTTATACATGTGCGCTGAACGTTCTTGAAATGGGGGGATTGTATATTAGTGGCAATATTAATATTCCCGCTTTTCCGACCAAGCCACACATTCTGGATTCTAATTGCATTGTCAACTATAAAAATAGTAAATTGCTTTCTTAAGATTCGTGTGTACTCCCATTGGGTAATAGAATCACGTAAAAAATTTACATTAGACAACGGAACATCTCGGTTTGCTGTGCAATTACTAATACCTACTTGGAAACATGTTCCGGCTAAGTTTCACATTCGTACGTAATTTTTTTGGAATACCACTGGAGTGCCGCTTTCATGCGAAAAACGAATTAATTGGGACTGTGATAACGAATTCATATAGGCGATGTAACAACATTTTACAACAACTGACAAATTTGTCCCAATCAATATCCTCTAACCAAAACAACAATTTGGTGATTAACGTTTGAAAATTTAGCTGAAGTTGCTCCATCTTTTGCTTTTTACCATACAAAAAAACTATTCTATCTTACACATTCAATTAGATGGTGAACTCAAAGTTCAGCATATGGAATTTGAATTCTTCTTTATACGACGATAGTGGATTTACGGAGGCGGAAACTTTAAGAGACGGCGTTCTCATAGAGATTTCGAAGAGATTTAGATTATCTCGGTTTTAAGTGGATATAATCAAACCATTATTTGTTCAGCGTTTATAAGACAAAAGTAGACAAACATGATTAAGGCAATTAGAGAATCGCTTCACTAAATACGACTCTACAACAAAGCAGTCTCCGTCGTGAGTGTAGGTATAATTAAGCCGAGGCGTCCTAATAATAATAATTCATCTGTGAATATATCCACATTAGTGACAAATAACGAATGCGTATTTAGAATTCTAAGCACATCAATGTACTCTCTAGACATGTAAATTGTAGCCTTCTCAAAGAGAGAATAATTTGGAAAGTTGAAGGCAACAAAGAGGTGCTGCTGAGGCATGAGCAAAGCTGCCCACTCGTGTAATCTGTCCGACCTCATCTGTATTTTATAGTTTCGCGTGATTTCAATTATATGTCTTCATCTCACCAAGCGAATAGTATTTGACAAGAAGGCCAAATTGCATGCTTTTGCTATCCTTTATTGCTGAATGGGGATGGATTGGGCAAAGCAGAATAAACACGGTGAATCTACAGCTTAGAATGGGGTCCGAAAAAGGAAAACAGGGTGAAAAGAATTGTCGTTGGAATGACAACGAGCGTTGTGGTTTTCTATGTGTACCTTTTTCTTGTTCCCCGTTCCTGGTTTGTTCCTATGTTGTGATTTGACAATATTAGACTACTTATACCAATTGCTCATTTATGTTCTCGCTTATTGTATTATAGAACGTGTTATGGTACGAACTCAACCGTTTTCTCTAATTCTAGTTGAGAATAGGCAAGGTTTCATTACATTGTCTCTTGACTCCATTTGCAAAAGTGTTCAAACACTAAAAGTAATAATGGTCCTACCATTGGCCATCCTAAACTTTGTATCCAGTTGAATTTACGAAAGTACCAGCCTCTGGAAAACACGTTCTCGAGGACGTATTACCAAGTTAAAAATTCAATATAAAGGAGCCTTTCAATATTCCACGTCTGATACTCAATCTCTTTTTAAACACTGTTACGGAACTGAAAGGAAGTACTATTATGGGCGTTACCATGAGAGATATCAGTTACATCTAGTCAGTGTAAAGTCAAAATATTGGCAAGCTATTCAGCTATCTCATCCCTTGACTCCCATTTATTATGACAATATAGTCTAATTAGGAAATTGATCTTATTCACATTGTATAATAACAAGTAAGAAATTATATAAAACGTACTGAGCATAATACATAATGGACAGCATATTAAGGAAATCGATTAATCTACCTTTCCGATCATTATACGTTAACGACCTAACTAAAATTTATTGATCTGCAACGCATTAAGTGTTGAGATTTTACAAGAGTGGAGCATCTATTATGTTCTTAACTTGACATACGTATTAGTAATTGTTTTAGCACATTACGACAACAAAGGTTATGAGCCGATTTAAACACTAAAACCGCGATCATTGGAAAATTTGTATGGGTGCAGTATAGTGTCATGTATTAAGATCTTCTTTCATGCAAATATACATCAACCAATTCTTGACGTCTCGTGATGTCCCACGTTATTAATTTATGTGCAAAAGAAACACAAGACATGAGGGACATTATTAACACAAGATATAGACGTATAATTTCAATTAGGACCGGGTTTGAACACTGGCATCAATATATTTACTAGATTATGTGATCAGAAATGAAATAAATGTAATAGAAGTAAAGCTTAGGACTCCCTTATGACGAGTAGATGTATATAAATGTGTAAAAGATAATAGAACCAAGAACCATCATAGCCCCATCAAACCTGTTAACATTATCATTATATTGATGGGACCTAAGTTAATAAGACATGTGTGTAGAATGTGAAATACATTGATAGTTTGCTATTCTGCTATTGCATTATCTAAAATTAGCTCGAACTATTAGAAAACAAACTCGTCATAAAATAGGTCATGGAGAGATATCTTCTAATATTCGCCACGTGAATTATCAATTGAAATGTCACATCGATACCTAACACTTTATAACTTATTAATCAATTCTAATACTCAGAAATTATGGGGAGGTTTTTTATAACCAAATGGTTAAAACATAAATTGCTTACTTATCATAAAGCTTCAGTATTATCATCAAAGTATGTACATTGTCCCAGACAAGTCGAAGGAATTACTTTATGAAATACTAGTAAACAAAAATTATGCATCTTATCATATTGATAAAGTCAAACAACTACGCAATTGACCAAACATTCAGCATTTGCGTGTAAATCATCTTGAAGAACTTCTTCACGTCATTTTGCCACCCACTATCGTGTTAAAGAGATGCACATGATAAAGCATACTTTTGCTTTCAAACCATTTTATGCCTTTGATGCACCGTTTGGGTTGCGTCATGGCTTTAAATGAATAGTTGACATGATCGCTTCTGTCAGAGTAAGTTTTACGCTTGTTTGCTTTAATGCATGTTCTATATATGTTCCTTCATTGAACAGCAACGTGCTGAAAGGCCATGAAAACATATGCATTTGATATAATCATTGCCTTTCAATGAAATCAGCTACATTACAAACAAACGTCTAAAGCATACAACTGAAAAAATTGGGGTAATTTTCGTTTATTTAGAATTCATTGAAAATATTATGTTTTGTCTAATTTCACCATCGCTGACTCTCACGATAATTGTTTAAATTCTATAAATTCTTAAGATTAGATTGGATCAGGGAAAGACCAACTGTAGGTCAGCATCATGCCAAAAAAGTGAGTTCTCTTTGGTTGATGCACATTTGCAGAACAGTGCTATAAACTTGGCCGGGGCGGCATTGACTTGAAATGATATCTCTACCTAAAGCTCCTGTAGCCCGATATTCGTTGTCCTGGCTGTTGGCAATAAAAAAATTATTTTTAAAGAAATTTTTAGAAATTTTTAGAGCAAATTAAAAAGTCGTTCAAGAACACAATTAAAATTTACTTACAATGTCGGATTGCAGGAGACTTCTGTCACAAGCCAAACAATTACGATCAGCAAAAATTGTCGAAGTTGAACAGATATCATTGTGAACTCAGAGACGAAACAAACTAGTGACAGAATACGAAGGATGTATGCGAGATTGTGATGCGCATTTATTTAGTCCAAGCTATTTTATACGTTTTATCAAACCATTTCCAAGTAAAGAATGTTAAATTCCGTGAGCTGCCTTGAAAGTAATTCTATTTCATTTATTTGCAATGTATACTCAATGAGATACATAAGATACTGTGGTTTTAAACCACATCAGACAACACTCTTACTCTTACTAATATCAGTATTAAAATTAAGGATTTTGTTGAGAGTTTATTCCATTGATGCAAGAAACATATTGGCTAATGAAAGATTATAATGAAATGGATGACCAGATGAATGAAGAGTAGATTACCAATACCAATTACCAATGTTTTGAGCAGCTTGTCGTGACTTTTTTGCGTTTTAATTAACTTGTTGTTTGTAAACAACAACAACATAATCTGCTCTTTACTTGGTAGCAGTTTCAGATTTAACCTGGTTTGATATATGTGCTCAGCCAGAAAAACTTACGATAAGGTCAATCAAAATAAGCATTATGTACTGGGAAAATAGCGTTATTAACACAAATTTTATTGGCCAACTCAGCTCTGCATATATCCAACATGTACGTTTTTTAAGCATCCTCATTCAGAAAATCAATGCTATAAATAACTTACATCGTAAATAAATAAATCATAGTATAAGTATAAAGTGACATGTATATCATTCTTTTATATGCTTACTGAAGCAATTTTAAGAACTTATGACTACACTAGCACTGGAAGTCGATGACTAAAAAATATGTAAAAACGCATCTTATCTTCAGATTTTAAGTTTTAACAGGTAACTCATAAAACTCATAAATCGTAACAAAAATTCTAACTTTGTATGTATACATTACAGTTTTACGTTCAGACCATCATATTCTTCAGCTATTAACGACGATAATGATGGCCGACATAGTCAGAACCTAACAGAAAGCTGAATCCTGCAGCACCAAGTCCTCCAACTACACTACCTGTCACTAGATTAGACCCCGGACCTGCAAAGAAGATTCCAACTAGACTTCCAACAGCTGCTCCACCGATCAACCCACCAATTGCACCTGATGTTCCGAATGCTTCTCCAAACGTGACCTTTTCCAAAACCCAAAAATGACGCATGAAAAATGATTTATATACGTTGCTTTCTATTATGCAAAAAAGAATACTAAAAATTCATGCCAACTTACACTCCCAGCAACTCCGAAGATTGTCATAGAAAGCAGAGTTAGAGTTGAGTCTGCTAAATTGCCAACGTTGGCTCCAAGGAAACCTCCATAAAAACCACTGGAAAAAACAACAGCATGATATTACGCATTAACTCAAAAGCATTTTCCACGATAATCTGAACACGTACCCAATGTAACCACCGGTAATAGTTCCCACCAAATCTTCCAGTTCTATTTCCTCCATTGATCCACCGATCAGGGCACCTAATTTTTAATATTGATGTTTATTTTCACTTATCACTGGGACTTGCATCATTCAACTAAACAAGATTGTAATTGACTTACCAATTGATCCACCTAAACCACCCCAAAAAGCAGCTTGAAAGGGGCTTTCAATAGAACCAATGCTTGTGCCTATGGCAGCACCAATTGCTGAAGCAACGATTCCCTTCATTCTATATGGTGTCATTTCACCAGGCATTTTGACAGTGTTTCCATTTACTCCCCCAGACATCGAGGATATCACCAGCCACAACACACCCAGGGATTTAGTGCTCCACTTGTAGGACTCGTTTTTCTATTGTTTTAAAGGAGATAAAAAGAGACTTTAAAAAAATTTATTACTTACTTAATCTAAAATTGAAAATTGTTACTACATCATTTATTAATGATTTTGTTGTTTGTTAATATTTTTGTACCGTTTGTGTTTTCATGGTGAATATTCTTATTTAATGCGATCAAACGCAAAATAATAATATGATGTGTTGTACGACTGGAGGAAGAGCAAACTTTCTGCCTATTCACCTTCACGTTTACGAAAGAAGTAAGGGATTTTCAGATGATCGGATTTGACCCTTACCTTGATTTATTGGGCCTACTTTTTTGTTGCTTACAACACGACCCTTTCTGTGCGTCCTTGGCCTGGCTGTTTACAAGAATTCATAAAGGCACGACTACGGAAACGGTATGCTGCTACACAATTCTGAATGTTAAAGGAATGCAGTTCACAGGTGACAAAACGAAATGCACACAAATTACGTCGCAAAACCTGCCGATTCGCCGTAGTACAGTGCCTTTCCGTAGAAAATATGATTTTGGAATTGATTTACATCTTAGATACAATTGGCATCACACGATGAGGTTGGAAAATCGGAATGATGATCGATTAGATAGTGAGCCAAACTTGCATCTTTTACATCCTTGTATTAGAATAAAGTTATAGGTATACGCGTTTTTTAGAAGTAAAATTTCTTGACGATTTCTGTAATGATCTAATTTAATTTTTTCAACCGCATAATTTGCAACCCAAGATGCATCCGAAAATCAACTTGCGATCTTATCCGCATCTTTTTTGAATAACTCGCATCCAGGTCAGTGTTTTGAACAATAATACGCAACCTTTTTCTTTCGAAAACTCAATAATACTGATAGCAGCTCTAAAAAATCCGCTATCAGTTGTATAAATAAAGTCTGCAGATGCTTAAACACCAGTGTTACACCAGGGATTTTATCAATTTTCCTATTTTTAACGTCGTTTTATGTGTACTCCATTGGCTTCAGTGGGACTGAAGACGATCGGCTCAGAATATAGAAGAGTTAGTGCTCAGACCCTTAATTTAGGGTCCGAGACCCTATATATTTAGGGTCCAAAGAAATCGTACTCTCAATTAAGGTCCCGCAGCTTAAGTCTTTAATGTTATTGAATCAATGGCAAACTAATATGAAAATACGGAATTTGTATCCAATTGTTATTCATGCAGCGAGACTGAGAGTGGAGGCGATATTGCATATTTAAGAATTCTGGTTAAGTGTGGTTTTCATGACAAATTTTAAGAACACCTTATTAAAAATTACTTTTGTGATGTAAAACTATGCGCTTTTTAACTTGCATCTTTTTTTGCACCCAAAAATAATTGAACATGCACCCGAAAATCATTCCAACTTGCATCCTCGCGGTCACTCTAATAATGATGTTAATATTTATCAGCTTACATTGTTTTGTGAATACATTAGTAATAATGTAGAAATTCGTTTGATGAGCTAATAAAAAACATAAAATGACACAATTACATGTACATTAATGCATAGCAACAAAAGCATGAAATGGAAAACGTATTTTGAAGCAGCGATACATGGTGTAAGTAACCTTTCGACGTTTATTTACTTATCAATAATGGTAATGTTTCAGTTCGTTTCTCACATAGTAAATTGTGAAAAATTGTTGTTTCAGTTGTTCATGTCTTTTAATTCAAGCAGTAACAAAGCGACAACTCATATGATGATTTAATGATAAAACTTTTTGTTTCACCAAAAAGTAATCAATTTTTGAAAGGAGATTTATGTAGTTCTTTAGCAGTTTTCATGAAATGGTTTTTATTTTTACTCTTATAACTGATGAAATAAAATTTTAAATGAAAATCTAAGTAATACATTTAATCGACATTGTAAAATACTAACTAAAACATCGGATATCCATTTTACAGGTGGTTTTTTAGAATAACCATTAGTACATAGTATTTATATCTTAACCCGTTTAATTTGTAGATACGAGTTCTTAATTTGACATTCGCAAACAAATTAAAATATCAGTACAATAACTTCTTAACTTTAATGTAATTTCCCTGTGTGTATCGCATAAATTCAAAATTTTACTTGCACCACCAACTAATCACACACATTTTTACCGTTTGTGAGTAATGGAAAGTCCCTTTTCATCTTTTGGAAACTTAATTAAAACCTAATTCTTATTTCATTACGGTAAATTTCGTTAAAATAAAGGAAAATAAAATACATTTATCGCTCTTTTATGGGGTTTATACTAAATGCAGTTTTACAATGGTATCAACAACATATAGAAGACTATGGGTCATTGCAAAATTTACTCATTACATGCACATATGATGAAGTCTCAAAAAACTGAATTGTTATAGGTAAAAGTTAATATATTAAAAAAGTATCTTAAATCTAAACATTACATAATATCGCAACCCTGGATCAAAGTTAACTCACATTAGTTAATTAGATCCTGAAGCACTTAAATTAATGTCATTTTACATTAAGCGATACACTATTAGGTTAGCCACACCTTTCTGAAAACTGTGACAAATCGCTTGCTCTGTGAAAATCTGAGGGAATCATGCTGAATGGCTAGCATTTAAGAATAAATTTAACACCCTGGTTTGACCCTTCCTTGATGTGGCCAAACTTCGCATGCTTGTGGAAGCAGGCCAAGGCAACGATGTCCAAGATTTAGTGAAGAACCTACCTCTCACCAGTGATAACTGGACAACTGCTTGGTGTCATATCACCTCCTGATACGACTAACCAATTGAAATTAAACATGCTGCAGGTCCCTTTCCTTGGAGTTCCCAGCGATGGCTATACAATCGGCTTGCATATACCATTACAACTGTGCGAAAGTTCGCACATAGCAGTTCTACTATTGCACAGTTACTTCAGATCGCATCAATCAAATGAGGGACGTTATCATTCATCGTCATCTATCTTTATCTGATTATTGCGCCGATTAGATTCATGAACCAACCACGAGTTAACCCTTACTCGTGGGTTGGTTTGCAGCTTTTGCAACAATTTCGTTGGGCAGCAACATTTTGTTACTGCAAATATGCATTGAGTTTCTAGAAAAGGGCAAAGGACGTTGCCCTCGTTTGAGAAATTAGACAATACGCTTGACCAGCCTGCCTTAGTCAGTGAAGTCTAGTCACAACTAAAGTCATTCCAATAATGGAAGACAACGTGGAACGGACTAAGAACCTATTCTTCCGTTAGCTCCAAAAACTAAAACGAACAATCTTCAATCACCGAAAAAGCCTTAGCCAAGGTCTACCCCACAAAACTAGAGTGGCTTCAATCAAGGTTTTTAAAAACTTGAGTTTCCAGACTAGCATTCCTCAAGCTGTGCCTTTTGCAACCAAGCTCAACACAAAGCTGCGCGCCTTCAGATTGCAATGGACAATTTTCAAAAGAAACAAGCAGAAAATTTTAATGCACTTCCTTTCTGTATAAGACCAAACACGATTTTGTGCGGTCCCTGATAATTTTATCTGAGGTCGCTCCTTTCATTTGCACATATATCCATCCAATGGTACTTTACATCAATACATTTGGACTTTAGGTACGAAGTATTAATTGTAACTTATGCTATTACGTCCTAGTTTGTTTTCTTTAGATATTTTTACTTAAAAATTGCTCATTCTACTCTAGTGACGAAAAATAATTAAAGTCGTCCCGAAATTGATTTCGAATTAGGTACGTTAGGTAAGTAAAGACGACGGCGTTACTGTCTTAAAAGTGCCGAGATAAAAAAAATTGAGAACATGTAAAACCACCTTACTAACTTACGCAAGAATGATATGTTATTTTAGTCTGGTTTACTACACTAGTTATAATTGAATTCACAACTGCAATATGACGATATTCAGCATTTTCTGGAATGGTCTTTCCGCTAAAGCATAGTTAACTAAAACCTCCCTAAAACATTTTAAATTCTCATTCTTTAAATTAATGACTTGAAATCGTCTTGGTTTGCACATAAAAAGTGATTCGACTAGACTCTATATATTTAAATCTAATTTATGTACAGGATGTAGCAGCCTATTTGAAACAGTCTTTGTACAATGATATTTCTGCTCGCGTTTAACCTAGATGGATAGTGAATACCACATATGATAGGTACAACGTTTGGTGATAAATACGCAAAAGGTTTCAACCGAAAATCGTAAAACATTGAAGAAATCGGAGAAAGAACTGAACTGTGTCACATTGAAGAAATCGGAGAAAGAACTGAACTGTGTCATTTGGACACTTTTCCAAGCATCAAAGGACACTAAATGATGGGAAAAGTGCATCTTCGGAGCTCAGTCATGATGTGTCTAGGATTACTACCAGTTGTAGTATTCATAGCAGCTGTAAAATTGTTGAAGCAACAGCAATCGGCAGAATGACACCAAAGAGAAAATGAGGATTTCCGGTCTGGAGGAGAAAGTCGACTTGTGGACCTTAAATGTATCATCGAGAGTTACTTAAACGATGACAGTAGGTCCTACAACGGTAAAAAGTATCTTTCCTAAAGATTTAGAGAGCAAGACCCACCAGAAATTGACTTTTCATGAGCTCAAGCCATCCCACAAGTGAAACCGGAAGTAAAATTGGTAAAAGTTCCACCAAAACCTGATTGCTGAAGGAAATTCCAATTTTATTATCACGTTAGGTTCACGGTCGCATGAAAAAGAACTAAATAAATATTTTCTTGATTAGATTTTGCATTTGGCTGACTCCTGCTTGGTCGGCTGCATAAAATGTAACACTTAATTTACCAATTTACATTTAATTTATTTTTATATTTAAAAACAGTAAATACTGATTTATATATAAACATAAGTGCAGTCCGAATCATAACTAAATTCAGCTTTGTAAAAGCAAAATCAAAATAGGTACAACAAGTCCTTTCATTCTGCTAATTTAACTATGTGACCTGTGTTTGGGTTCATATACGAACTAGAAAAGTGACAAAACAAAAATATAACAATCATAAGGTTTATTTCATTTTATAAAAACAACACCAATGCCTCAGCACAATATAAACCGATAATATGGAATTGATGACGCTTGCTGGGGTAATCCAATAAACTGTAATTGGCCTAAACTCAATCAATAATAATAAGTCTTAATTAATACCACGTCCTTTTTGGCGACCGACAAAACAGAAGACAGCCAAATTCATACTCTAATTGATGAAGCATTTATTTAGTTCTTTGTCATTTTACCGTTTTGTCTTTCAACGAAAGCAACCTTGTTCGATGGTCTAAAAATAATTTTGACTTGTCTGTACTAATTATTTCACCTTAAATCAATTTGTTGAATATTCCCCAATAAAATTACACAAAAAATCATCTAAAACTCTGAGATTTAGATACTACCAGAATGAAAGGAATTTGATACAAACCAACCTAATTACTCTTATAAACAGAGATAAAAATGTAAAAGTCTTACAAAAATAACAATCTAGTAAAAACATTTATATAAATGTCGTTCACATTTAACCGCACGCTAGGTTATGAAACCTGGTGTTTCTTACTCCAAAATTGGTGCGCCTTTTTTAATTTTCGTAACACTTTTCTGACCTGTTTCCAGTTCATCCTGAGCCCAAGAACCGATCTGCTACAAGTAACCATGCATGATGATGTTCCGCTCAGCCCTCCGGTTTTGCCTTGGTTTCAAGTCCACATAATGATAATAAAGCTCACCTCGGAGTTTCATGTTTTTTCTCGTCCATTGCGCAAAATGTTCTTAAGCTTCTGCAATAAATAAACAAAATTGAGCTTGACAGTCATAATTTTCAAGGAACATATGCAGGAAAAGTATTTATTACTGATTTTTACCACGTCCGTGTCAAGTTTGTGGAAAGGGGTGTGGAAAAATGCATCTCCTCAATTTAGCTTGACAAATGAAAATGCAAGCTCTTACATTTAGTGTTTCTATAGAGTAGAACAAGGAAAATGAAAATCAAGTGAGGATAATGAGGTTGAATGCAAAAATATTGGCTTAAAAATGTTCTTCTTACCCAACCAAAGTATGCATGTCATACTTCCAAAATTGAAAGAAAAATTACAAATATATTTCTAAAGTCAAATTTACACAAATGCACAAATGGAACGAGCTGCAAAACAATTCCATTACATTCGGAATAACTTTGAGGAATCAGTTTATGAGAAATGATATGGTCCGTACGCAAAACCAAATTTTGGTAATGCTGCAACACAACGACTGACGACGGCAACGTTCTTATCCGTTGGGAAGAAGCAAATGAAACTAATATCACAGTGACCAACAAATTTCCTATTCTCACAAAATTATCACTTGATTGCTTTGGTTTTGTTGACTTTTCTGCTTTTCACGATAACATTGTCTTGAGGATGGTAGATGTTTCACGAAAAATACTATAATTATTACATATACGTGAGCGTTAAGGCATAATTATACTTTCAGAGAAGGTCCATGGTAAAGTGTAATTAACACTAATGGGATATTGAAACTGAGGGAGGACGACAGTTCTGAGAAACCTGATAATGGATTTGCTCGAGGGCAATATGACAAACATAAAAACAACATAATCTGAAGCTTTGCTTAATGATGCAAACGATTTAAAATGTTTTCTTCACGGAGCAATATTATGAGCATGTTTCCATTTTATTAACGCAACTGCGCTTTCAATTTTTCATAATGAGCATTTGCTTGATTACGTAGTCATATGCACGTAAGTGATCAATAAGGTATTTATTACTATTTATGATGGCAATAAATGAAAAATGTGTGACCTGGTTGTTACAAAATCACACTTTCGTCATTCATGTTTATTCGTGAGTTTTTGTTATTGTAGAATCGTATATATTCTTGAGAGAAACAGAGATAACCGTAGTTTGTAAAAGGAAAAAGCAATAATATGGTACAGATTAGGAATTCAGTTTGTGAGTTTCCTTTCTTTGTACCTTCAGAAACTACATTTTTAATGATGATGGCAGGAAAGACGATCCGGATGTACATTAGTGTCTCTCGTTGTATCCTGTTATCACCTCGTAAAAATCATTAAGTTAAAAAAAATTGATCATCTCAGCTTGAGATGCTCTTTTGATGATGAAATGATTGAAGTGCATTATTAAAGCTGATTCTCAATTTTCATGTGCAGAAAAACTCAATAATAATAATCGTTTATTGTCGTATGGTTCCCAATAATATTTGGTAATTACACCATGAGAACATTCAATGCTTGTTACAATTTTTGTTAATAAAAAGGATTTCACGCATATTTTAAACTTTCTACTTCATTGCTTGCATAATGAAAATCAAGAATGGTTTCATGGTTTTTTTAATCAATTGTAAGTTGCTTGATTGTGTGGTAGCAATTGTCATTTCATATTTATATATATAATATAATGCTCCACAGCATCCTTTCCCAAGTTTCTTGGGAAGAAAAATTGCGAGTTTACGTAAGTGAGATATATTTGAATGATCAGAAAAACAAATTATATAACAGACTGGTTTTGGAGAATGATGACCTTGGTTGCAAATATTTTTCCCATTTTGCTCACAGTAAAAATATTTCCGAGCTGGAATGATAAATAGAGAACAAAGTTCTCATGGTTTTCATGACTGGAAAAACGATAAAATCATATTCTGATTATTTCATATTAATACAATTGGAGTTTACGTAAGTGAGACATGTTGTGAGAGGGGTAACGTGAGAATGATCAGAAAAACAAGATTATTTAACAGACGTCCTTGTTTGTCTGAAAACTAAAGCGTAAATGTTTAAAGGCATAATGGAAGCTGTATTAATCAACAATATACTGTTCTTGCACTCAACAACGAGGAAGATTAAATTTAGCGTCTCAAACTTTTTGAAGTTTTTTGTTTTTGAAAAGATTCGTGTCTATTATATTTGTTAGGAATTTGAAGATCGGAACGTTGCATTATTCACAACTTTAAATAAATAGAAACTTATCGTTATCATTAACAAAAATGTTGATTTTTTATTGTCTCTTAAGTTGTGCTGGAAAACAATTCATTGTGAAAACAAGAATAATATGAAGAATCGTGGCTGTGAAAAGGAATATGGTCAATCAATACTTTTAGATGCCTGATCTCTCAAATATGACATGATTGAACTAGCAGTATTCAGCTAGCTTTCATACATCATCATGTGCCATTTTTTTATCGACACGTTTTTAAATAAAAACTTGATTGGCTTCTCAGGTGTAATTGTTTGGTTAGGAAGAAGCAAAATATCCTCGAGTTTCTCTTTTGTCTCCAAAACATAATGCCTCAAAATTTTAGCACTTAAACTCAATTTCGTCATCATCGCAAACTTGTACCCAACACATTTTCGAGGACCGCCAGAGAACGGAATAAAGGAATATGCAGGTCGAGACTTGATCTCCTTCTCTTTCTGGAATGAATTTCTGTGGGTTCGGAAAGTATTCTGGGTTCTTATGAAGTCCTTGCACTAAAATTGCTACATCGGAGCCAGCATGAAGTACTAGATTTTCGTTTGAAAAGGAAAATTTTCCCCGGTTTAAAACCAAGCTGAAATACAATATGAAATTTAAAAAATTACCGAGTTTTAAAGGTTTCTCAATTTTTCTCATATAGAAGAAAACAGTTGGAGAAGTCGTAACGTTTCATTAAACACACACTCCAAATACTTCAGCTCTCGCAAAGCCCGAAACTGGAGTTGGCCTGAGGAGCACAGATCCATATCTTCAAATATCATGTCAACTTCTTCCCTACACCGCTCCTGATGCTCCGGATGTAGTGCCAAGAAGAGAAGAAGAAATTCTAGTGAAATTTTAGTGCCAGCAGTTCACTCATAACCCTATCAAAATTCATAACATAAATGAACAAACCACTGCAAGCAATAGTCTCCAATAGAATTATCAGATTCCACTGCGATCAAAAGAGTGATACTCTCTTCAATATTCCTCCACAAAGAGAGAGAATAATAAACATGATCTTGGCGCCGCTGGTTATTCCATGT
>LJIJ01001534.1:0-41771 GCA_001718145.1 Orchesella cincta
CTTTTCATTCTCTGCTCATATAAATGAAAACTGCTGAGCACAAATTGTACTCCAGAGAATCCCTCAAATCCCTTCCAGTCTTTCATCTACTATTCTTACTAAATATCGGATTTCAAAACTCGGCATAGAACGAACGGGAGAGAGGCTCTCATAAATAACCAACTTTTCCTTTATCATTTTCATTGGGAGTTAGTTACTACTGTGATTAGATAGGATTCATGAAATTTTACCAGACTGAACTAATCCAATTTGAAACATAATACCTGAAACCCTCATTTCAATGCATTTCTATAATGATTTTTCCTTAAAACAAGGATGAAGTATGTATAACCATTATTTTGACAAAGCAGGGTGGAGCCATGCACGGAAAACAATCTCTAATCAGCGAGCACCCTCATCATCCGCATCGTCAACAATCTGAAGATGTGACTGTGACGTTGACATCGGGTGCCACAATAGAATCCTCAATAGCATCATCCAATGCCGCAGGATTATCCTCTTCACCCTTTTCCCCATCTGCAAAGGACGATCCTTTGTATACTCGCTACCTGATTAAAACATTGTCATCCAACTTGAACCAGATAATTTACTTGCTAATCCCTAGTCTTCTTATACAATATATAATACGTATAATATACTCAGCCAAAGCTAGTCCAAGTGGTGGTGGTGGTAGTGATAGTGAGCCTCATTATCAAAATTCACCTGAAGAGGATACGAGTCTTCGTATGATCAACCATGTGTTCGCTGTCGTTACTTTCATCTACTTTTTTCTACTCTTGGTGAGTACAATTTACATCCACACATTTCTGCCAAAAAAATATATATGATGTGAAATGTGAGGTACAAAACAATGAATTTTTTCGCCATCGGTGTAAGCACGATATCAAATAACACTTTTGCATGTTTTTATATGCTGTCACCCACGAGTAATGTAGCTGAGAGATTTAAAAACAACCGAGATGAAAGGCTCTTTTTACACAGAACATTATTTTTTCCACAGCTTTTATCCCGGAGGGGAAAGCATGTATTGTGTTCTTCCAACGCGAGGGATGTATTCAACAGTTTGGAGAATCGGATGACTCTCGTCACTTACATATTGCTGGCGAGTCTCTTTACGATTGTGATAATTGACCAGATTGAGCTCCACAACTGTCTCTTTCTCACCGTATTTTTTACACATTTGCTGTACGTCATGATACCTGTCAAGGTGAGCTCTACTTTAAAGGGGAGAGACGGAAAAGAGTAATATTTTGTGGAGCATTTTGTAATGGAATAGCGTAATTTATTGGGCTTATGTAAAGTGAAATGTGTTTTTTGAACCATTTTTCTTCAGCCACTTTTTGTTTGTTTGTTCGTTCCCATCCATTCTACTTAGTTGCTCACTTTAGTATAAAAGGAGCACTTGTTTTCGGGTGGTTGACTACATATATTTTGATTGCTTTGTGCAATAATGTCCAATAAATCGTGAATGAAATGGAGTTTTATGCGTCCTGGTCACTCTCCTTCTATTATGGTGGTAGGTCCCTGAAGCAATCACTATCGGGTCACTCCTCTTTGGACTCAATTTAGCGTTAACTCTTTTCTTCAACATCAGTCAGGATTTTCAATTGAATCATGCGTCATTTGGACAGGTGAGTGAACAAATAAGTTTTTCTCCTTTTTCTTTGTCATGTCGTTCCTGTGTCCTCCACCATTTCTCTTGAAATGAAAAACTGGCTCATGTTCTGTCTTATATTTTGTGTTGTATAGCTGTGTCTAAGTAAAATTCACAATACAGCAGTTTTTGGCTAACATTTTACCTTTCCTTATAAAGCTGACCTGTAAGTAACGTGGGTATATATAGTACATGACATGACGTCCTTTACGTAACCAAATATCTTGAGAAACTGTTGAGCCTTGAAAATACTACAGTTACGTATGACATGACATACTTATATAAGCATAGACTTACATCTTCTTTTTGTAAGCTACATAATATTTAGATTTAACTCTCATTTCCCGTCGTCCTCCACCATTGAAAGTTAAATGAGGGTTGAACCTAAGCTGCATACCTGTGCATTGTGTGCATATAGGTACATGAACCGAGAACCGAATGCTTAGTACAAAGATTGTAGGGAAAGTAAAAGCAAACACGAAAAATATACAGCTCCCAAACCGAAAAACCAACAAGCTCATTCCTCAATATATTTTTCCCTTTTGGCTTTTCCATCTTCTCAATTTTCACAAGAAATGTTTTCCTTTCTTTATTGTACAAGATGGTACAGAGGCGAGGAAACGAAAAGCCGAGATTCGTTGTCTGACTTATCTCAGCTTTCCCCATATCTACGTATACGTACAAAAATAGGATTAAGCGTAAGAGAAAACCCTAGTTGATCGGATCGGATCTGATATTATTCATTTTCTTGGAAATTCTAATGGAGGATATGGCAAAGCATACCGATGCCGTGTTCATTTATTTTCGAGATTGCATAAGTCTCAGCCTTGTACACCTGGTCTTTTGAGTATAGTATGTGTAGTTGTCGTGATTTTGTGTGCTTAAGAAAATCACTTCCTCTTTTTCCTTTCAATTTACCTCTTTCAATTTGAGATGAGATAATACAAAGTTCTAAGACAGTACAAGGACGACTTGAAGGCTGCGTTCTCCTTAATGAATTTAGGATGTCAAGACGTAACTCTCAACAAAACATATGCGAAGGTTATTTTTATATACAAGGACATGTTTTTTATACATTACGCTTATTAAACTCCATACCAGTGTATACATTCTGAGCCTGGAAACTGAAAAGAGTTTGGCTTTACCAAGTTAGACAAACAGTGAGTTGTCAATAAAACAAGTTAGTTTGTTTCCACTTTATATTCACGAATAATTAAATAAAGACTTCCTTAGAACACCAACAACTGCTGTGCCCGGATGCTGTGCTTTACGTGATTAGGGGCAGTGCGGCTGTTTGTCCCAACGCTTTGGTTGGAAGCTTTCTAAAAATTTAGAACTACAAATATAATAAAAAGTGGGTTCGTTTTATATGACCATATTGCAGTGAAATCTGGAATAATGAATAAAAAATAGGTTTAAGGTACAATCGATGCAAAGTAGTGTCTCCATCCGTCTACAAATGTTTATGCTATTCCAATGGGGAAAGCAGCTTGAGACTTCATGTAGGCTAACATTTTTTCGTTTTGATCTTCCAGCAACTTTTTACATTATCTTTGGGCTCCTCCAACAGTCTTTTCTAATTCTAATCGAAATTCATAAGACAAAAGCAAGTATGAATATGAAACTGTATTCAAACTGAAAGAAAACAAGTTATTCAATACGTACGTCTTGTAAAAACTACAAACTTCCTATCTTGTTGTGTCTGTAAGGCAAGGCACATCCTATAATATTATGGTTTGTTGCGGGATACCAATAAGTTTTCTGGTGTCATATTAGATACTGACTCCAGTTTTCAATTTCCATTCTATGCATGTTGTCTTCTCTTTTCATTTTATCTCAATATCTTGTATCCTTTAACATTTATTTTAGGGTTATGTTCCATGTCAAACACATGCCTCTGCAACTCCCAGTCTGGAACAACGTTGCAAAAATCGGAAATAAGAGTCTTCGATAAAGAAACTATTTCAAAAACAGTATGTATCACAACACACGATAGTATATAGTACATTTCCTGCACAGCTTTTTGAATGTTTCTTAAAATGCACGCTGTATTCAAGTCTCACTTTATTATTTTTCAATCAATTTTTTCCAGAAAGAAAATCGGTAAACAAAAAACTTCAAACAGGCAGACAGAAAGTTGAGTTGAGATTAAAAAATGAAAGAAGAAAGTATTTTTCATATGAATATTTTCCAATATGAACTGATAAGCTCTGTGATTTTTTAAAAATGTGTATGTGTGTAACAGGAAACCTATTCTTTTACACCATGTCTTTTAAACTAACAAAATACACACGTAGTTTTGTGTACGGCTGTTATAACGGACGGAATAAGGATTATAAGTCAGTATTATTATCATCATGGTTGATATTATGCTTGATTCACATTTCATAGAAAATTTTGTGAAGCTTGGTATGGAATTGATTTACTGCTCATATCAATAACAGCAATGTTATAAAACCTTTTTATAAATTTTTTTGATGTCATCTTCAGAACAGTCTTTGCAAAACTGAGCAAAAGGAACACAATGCTTTATATAATCTTCTTTCATCTTTTTAACAAATTGGCAGAACTCACTCACAACTCACCTTTTTCACGCCTTATGCAACATGCAATAATATTATTATAGCATAAAGAATTATTATCATGTGTTGGTTTTTGGTTTGAACTCTGGAGCTCAGGTGTAACCTAATTCTGAAATTCTTGATAATATGTAAAGTATTCATTTTCTACGCAGTGCCCTCCCCTATTCATCCTTATTAATCCGCTCTGATTGATATTATCGCATTGGAAGAAGAAACCGTAGACATTCTTCATTCACTGCAAATGCCTTTGTATGAAATAGACTGCAGGTTTGCAATACGTGAGCAGGATATAGAATAAGAGAAAATTTAATTATATTATATGTGACGACACGAACAACGAAAGCCAGGTTGAAATTCGCTGGGTTATTGTATATGTCTCAAGGTATGACAATGGGTTTGTGAGTGAAACGAAATGAAATTCATTTCAATTTTCGGCATGCATTTCTTCACAGAACACATCCTTACCAAGAGGTAGCAACATAGCAGACTATGAGGATGGGATGTCAACTGAAAATTACGAAGATAATATGGGGATAGCGGAACAAAAGGCTAATTTACTAATTGAAGGCGAGACTAATCCCTCCAACGATGGAGAGCAACATCATCAGGTTCGTCATCATCCCAACTCATTTCAAGGAGACCGAGACTTAGCTTTTGAGGAGCACGAGCACAATCAGCGGGAGCTTCACCACCATCCATATCAACATCAACAGAGTTTCACTCAACAATGGAATTTGTACATGAGCATTATCCTCGTACTCATCCAGGTTGTGATGATAATCTTCCAGAACATCACTGGGATTTGCATTCTCTATCCCAGTGAAAGGTCGCAAAGAAAAGCCTTTCTCGAGACGAGGAGCTGCGTCAAAGCGAGACTCGCCATGCAGAGGGAAAATCAACAACAGGTAGTTTTTTATAGCATTTATATCCTTGTTCCAAGAAAATATGCTTGAATAAAAATACTTACATTTGGGTTATATGATGGAAGCTTAATTGAATACAACTCCAGTATTCCCTTTTGAACCATTGTCTATTTGCCCCAATGCTCTCGGTAACAAATGATTGTCATTGCCACCAATATAACATGAGCAGATGTCTCACTATCAGAAATCAACTGACCTCATAAATTTAATATGGTATAGAAATTCAAATGTAGGCCAACTGTGACTCAGCTCACGCTCGTGTAGCCTTCAAAAAAAACTTTTTCTTTCAAGAAAAGAGACAGGTTTCCATTGTTAGAGCATCAATGATAACACAAAAAGAAAGTTGTCCAATACACAGTATCAAATTTTGCCTTCCGTGCCACCAAGCATCGCATAATAATATAAATTTTTGAACGTTTTGGAGAAAGTGTATATAAGACACTGTCATTGTGCTTTAGTATTATCATTATGCATGTCACTTCTTTCCTTCCTCAGTTCACCTGAAATATACACCTGGGCTTTGGTGGATTTATACTGTTTGATGTTCCGATTCTTTATCATTTTTTCATATTTATAACGGAACATATTCTGTTGTTGTTATTTGTTCGTCTTACCTTTCCTTCCTTTCTCTTTACAAGTGTCATACGGCAAACCACTACTGCTTCGCGTCTATTCGGAAAGAAAAAGGAGCTATTACATAGATTTTGCTCTTGTTGAAGAAAAAAAGCTCTTTGTGCTCCAGTTACCTGCTTTTTCTCTTTATGTAAATACAAGAGATAATGTCATGCCTGCATGAATTTGCATACAGTATGAATATTATTATGTGATGAACATAATGATAACGTCTAAAAGGGGCTACGTAACCAAACCTAACTATATTACTTCACATCTCTCTTTTTTTGTCAGACAGACAGGATGAGAAATGGTGTGGGTTGGTTGAGTTGAAGCGAAAGATGATGTTGGATGTGAAGAAAGTGTTAAAAATAAAGTAGAAAATGAAAAAAGCAAGTAGACTTTAAGCTTCTCGACGTCCTCCGTTTTGTGCATGCCGTGTTGATAAAGTTTGTATAAAACTCAAAATAACGTTATATGACATGAAGATAGAATGGAAAGAACAAACCATTCTTAGTTGCTTAATGCCTATACAGCTTCAGCAATTGTGTTTGTCTTGCACGGCATGAAAATCGATAAGATGTGTCAGGTTTCATAATCAATAGGCTCTCCATGCATGTGTGCCTTATAATATCATCGGGTCTTCTTTTTCCGCACAATGAGACAAATGAATGTGGAGGATATTAAAAGAGGATGAATGCTAACAGAAGAGAGGAAAGGAACGGTGAAAAGGCCAACAGGTAGTATATTAAAAAGGGAGAAAGAGGAAAGGTTGTCGCTGGTTGTCTTTACGTTTTGTTGTGAAAGGCGTATAAAAATATACATATTATACTGGTGGCATGGTGGTAACTTTCAATAATATTTTCATATTATACCATTAAATGTTTTTGTAAAGTATGATTTTTGAATATCTGGAAATGAAAGGGTTGCGCAATGGGAATCTGCGCCTTCCTGTGTACAAATAGTATGGATTTTTTGACGGCATGAAATGTGATTTTGTCCTTTTTCATCTTTATTTTAGTTGGAATCATTATATACCCTTCTCGTAGAATCCCTTTTTATGTGTAAGTGAGAAGGTTGAAAATCCTTTTAGTTTGGTATTTGCTTTCTCAATCAAATCAATAACAAAAGGGTCTTTGAAGCATCTTTACAAGGAAATAAGGCTTTCAAAATGCAAGCCTTTCACCTTTTTGTATATAAACAGGCTGCCATGCAAGTTTTTTAAAAAGGTGATATTATTGCTGTCGCTGAAATTCTTTTAACGAACTGTAAAAAACGAAAAACTCCATTTGACTAATATTTCAACAGCAGCTTTCACTCTACTTGTAAAGATGCCCCTTTAGCAAGATTCAACATAGCGAACGTAATAATAAGATCCTATAAAATTGTACTGATGATTCGTAATTATGTACAAATCGCACCTGTGTGAATGCCATGCCCATGATTTTTATGACACATCAAACATCAAATCAAGTTCCTTTTTTGCTCACCCGTTCATTTGTAGGCTTTGGCTTGTTAGTTGTTAATTGCAAAGGAGGGTTTTTAGGGTGATGATGGTTATGATTTATATTCTCACTTGATGACTACTATTGTGAGCTGATTTCGTAGGAATAAAAAAAAGCGACTTCAAAAGAAGTGCACGATCTCATTACACATTCATGATTGCAATTATAGAGCGGATGATGAGGGGAGAGAAAAAATTCATTTGATGTATAAATCTGAGGGAAGGACAGATGGAGTTGGGATAATGAGATTTTGTTGTTTGTGCTTTTGGAGAAAAAAAATCTTGTTGAAACAATTATTTTTGTATTTCGTTTAACTTAATTTCTTTTCTTCATAGGAGCGCCTTCTTCTCTCTGTCCTCCCACGCCATGTTGCCGTTGAAATGAAGGCTGACATTGCAGGCAACTACTCGAGAGATGGAATGTTTCACAAGATTTATATACAAATCCATGAGAACGTCTCAATCCTCTTTGCTGATATATGTGGATTCACAAGACTTTCTGATCAGTGCACAGCAGAAGAGTTGGTGCGGCTGTTGAACGAGTTGTTTGCAAGGCAAGTTCATTTTCACCTGTCATTTTCATCCAATCCAAGTTCAAGAAAGATGACTGATCATTTAATTTGAGTCAATTACAAGAAAACATGCAATTTATTTGGTTCCTTACAAAAAACAGGTTTGATCGGTTAGCCTTGGAGCATAATTGCTTGCGAATCAAATTACTGGGTAACTACAACCAAAGTTTACTAAATACTACTCAAAATACCTAATACCATCTAATTTATCATCATCATGTGAGAGGTTGAAGTGATTAACTAATTGCAAGTGTATTATCATAATGAATGACATATTGTAGGAGATTGCTATTATTGCGTAAGTGGTCTCCCTGAGCCGAGGAGTGATCATGCTCACTGCTGCGTTGAAATGGGAATCGACATGATTGAGGCAATAAGGTAAATAATTATATAATCATATATGTTGCTAAATGTCTTTTATATGCCTGGTAAATGCATACGCACTCGTTGTATACACATGGGGCACTTTGAGAAGAAAAATTTTCGGCCTTTTCTGACTCTCTGCCTGCAACTTTTATGTTTATTCATCAACTAGTGGTGATTGGTGATACACTCAAACTCAACTCAAGTAATTATAAACTCATTAATTAGAAGTTTTCGTTGAAATGGCAATGTGGAAGCTTTTTGGTTAAAAGATTCTCATAAGCACTTAAGTCAGCATGTTACTTTGCCAGTTGTTGTATCGTAATTATATCAAAGACACAACGGGAAAAACTTTTCTTCAAATATCAACTACATATTGGTCTGGAGACTATAAAGTTTAACTTCATGAGATAAGTTTATCATATAAATTGGACAGGTTGTTTTTGTTATGAGTAAGTACTAAACTCTTCAAAACAGTACATCGTTCGTGCGTTGGCCTTTAGGCTAGGATACATATTATTTATTGAGAACCTGCCTACATCGACTGTGAACTCAGCAAGCTAATGTTTGCGATCTTTTTCCTACTATAGTCTTGTTCGTGATATGACCCATGTGGATGTCAATATGCGTGTCGGAATACATTCTGGCCGAGTTCTGTGCGGCGTTCTAGGTGATGAAATTGACATTGAAATTTTGAAAAATTGACATTGAAACTCATTCAGGGTTAACTAACTAAACTTTTTTAAACTTTCAGGGTTAACCAAATGGCAGTTCGATGTGTAAGCTCATGCATAATGTATTACTACTTGTCGTGATGTGATATTAGCATTTTTATGAGAAGCCGTCAACTCAATATAGCGTGTATCAAAGACTTTTGAGTGAAAGTTAAAGAGGAGCTCCATGAACTTGCATGATAGTTATCCAACTCTCGTTCTCTCGTTGACTCGTTCATTTTTTCGAATCTGAAAAACAAACTTCAAATTTTTTCTTAGGAAAAAAGGCAAAGATTATGTGTGCAAAATTCCAAGTCAATCGAATCTCAAACTTGGAAGAAAATCCCTTCATTTGTGGAAGCCCATTCTCTTTTTTCCCAAATTGCAAATGTATTATTAACTTACCCCAACCGATAGTTCCAATTTTCATGAACAACTCGATCGGCTCTATAAAACTAGCATATTATGGGCTGAAATGTAATTTTGACATCGGGTCACTTTTATATAGCTCGTGGAGCTCCTCAAGGGATATTTTCAAGAAATGGATATTATTTGTCATTCATATTTTATAAAATCTGCTCCTGTTTTCATTGAAGACGATATATTAAAAACAAGATATGAATTTTTCTTTTCATGTCGTCAACAAACAAGTTGGTCCAATGATGTTACTTTAGCTAATCACATGGAAAGTGGAGGTTTGCCAGGGTAAGCTTGTCTCAAGTGCTCGCTTTGATGATAAATTTGGAATGGAGAAATTAAAATCTCAGTCTTGTTTACCTTGTTCTTGATCTACATTTTTTGGGGCGACTGTAGACGGATACATATCACAAGCGAGACTTTATCGTTTCTCAAATCGGATTATGAGGTGGAGAAGGCTTGTGGCATGGAGAGGGACTCTTTTCTTCGTGACCACAACATAGAAACGTGGTTTATTGTCAAAGCCAATAACATTCATGGGAGAAGTAAAAGCCTCAAGAAAAGTAATAACTTGGCCAAACCCACGAGCTACAACACAGTAGCGAAAGAGCTGCGACTGATGGGGCATCACAAGTAAGACGCAATAATGTTCTTTATATAAATAAATAAGAGATGAAGATGATATGATAATGACGTCATGTCAGTTTCGTAGAAAAGAAAATCTACGCAGCTTGAAAATTGGATCACTGATAAAAGAGGACATATGTCATTCATGTACACGCACTTGACTTTTTTCCAATTACAGACCACTTATAGTTCAATCCATGACGGATTCCATGACTCGTTCCCCATCCTCCATAACTCAACACGATCTGGCTGAAGATAGTGGAGCCCGATACCTCATTCCCTCAGAGGAAAATCAGCAAATTGTCACAGAAGTGAATGAGTACCTATCCCGAGCAATAGATGCTAGAAATATTGAGCGCTTGAAAAACGAGAACATTAACCCACTCACCCTCAAATTTAAAGATAGTGAATTAGAGCGAAAGGTAAGGGAAATGCCAGCATTTGATCATGACATTAATATCGCATGTCCTTCCATAAATGATGAGATTGTTTTTCCAGAGAAAAAAATCTTGGAAATATTTTTGTCTAAAAAACGTTTTCTACTTTCTTTTTTCTCTGAACCTCCTGCTCTCACACACTGTAGTTTACGGATAACTTAACGGCACAAGACTCGAAATTTTCATTGGTCTCATATGGACTCGTAATCTTCTTAGATATTATCTTCACTTTTGTTTGGATTACGGTCTACCATCTCACCGGAACAACTAAGGAGGAGGGTTGGAGCACTGAAGTTTGGGTGTTTGCCCTCACCTTGTGTACTCACTTTGGTACTGGCTTTGGATTAATTTTACTGGATAAAGCTTATAAAGTGGATCATAATAACTCTGTAAGACAATGTGCTTTACTCTCAAGAAAATTTTCTACAATAATTTTGTGCTTATGGCAAAAACTACTCCGAAATTCTGAAACATAATGATATGCGTTTCCATTATACAGGATGATGATAATGGCAGGAGCACAAAGCCATTTTTCAGACGCTTACTCACCAATTATGTGACAGTCCAAGTGATTCATGTGATTGGATTGATTTATATTGTTGTTTCCCAGTTGTACATTGCAGTTTACAAGATCCAGTCGGTAAGCTGAACAAACAAAAAGTTGTGCTTGGCATGTAAAAAAAGTTGACTGTAAAAATTGTTCTCTCATAAAATTATCTTGTTTCATAATTTTAGGACGTGAATCCAAAAGTTGTTCGTTTCAGAAATGGAACTTTAGTTTGCACAGGAGAAAACAATACGATGGAAGGAGACCCATTCAGCTCCACATGCTTTTACCAAAATAGTCACCTAATACAATTGCTCATTTTACTACCTGACGTAAGCAACCAAGAATGTTATGATATGATTTTATTGAATGTGACAAGTGAAGTAAAACCTGAGTTGTTTGCTGACGACGTGATTGCTCACTTTATATTTTATAGCTACTTTTCACTCACGTTACGCTTATACTGACCTCCCAACAACAAGTTCTTTTCACTCCGCTGGCGACCAACTGTGGGGTAAAAGTGATTGTGAATGGAATGCTGCTAATAATTTTCCTCACATTCTTTGACTATGAACTTATCGACATATCGGATGAGCTACGAAGGCTTTTATTTTTCCGGGGCCATTCCATCAACTACCCATCAAAATGCAGACTTCCCTTAGACCTTCTCCTATTTTACTTTACGCTTATTGCTCACTCGAGGCAGACGGAATGTTCGGTGAGATTAGATTTCTTGTGGAAAGTGCAGGCAACAGGTAAAGATAAAAAAGATGTTATATATAGAGCTATATAGTAGTGCTCTTGGCATATTGGGTACATGCATATAGTACATACGACATCATTCAGTCTCTAATGCGGATTTCATGTTTCCCCAGAGGAAAAGGAAGAAATGGATCGTTTACAAGCACATAACCGGAAACTCCTAGCCAATATTCTTCCAGCCCACGTTTGTGACTACTTTCTGAAGCAAGCTGGGAGCCAAAGGGATGTAGGTTACGCTACTCTAATGCACACTATGAAAGAAAGATCAGGGAACACTTACATGAATATTTAAACCTGTTGCAGTGAATTATGTATACATGTTATGCTTCAGGTTTTTGAACTGACTGACTGACGTGTTCTGGTTTGTGTGTGTGTTTTCTTCATCTCTCTAGGAAATATATGCAGAGTCCTGCGACAACGTTTGCGTGATGTTTGCTTCCATTCCCAACTTTTGGGAATTTTATATGGAGATGGGACCAAACAAGCAAGGAGTTGAGTGTTTAAGACTGCTAAATGAAATCATTGCTGATTTTGATGAAATTCTGGGGGAAGAAGAGTTTCGCTGGATTGAAAAGATAAAAACAACTGGGGCCACCTACATGGCTGCATCTGGTAGGCAAAATGGAAACCTAATAATAATGATATTTATTCATGAAATGTGTAGGAATACGAGAACTGGTTTTTTATAAACACAATTATTTACTCTTCCGGTGACAGGTCTAACTCCAGCAACAAGAGATTTAACCAACTACGCTCATGCCATGGCCATGGCAGACTTTGCTCTCCAAATCAAATGCCAACTGCAGAAAATCAACGAGCACTCTTTCAACAATTTTCGACTTCGTGTAGGTTTAAACATTGGTCGTGTTGTGGCAGGTGTCATAGGTGCAAGGAAGCCTCAGTATGATATCTGGGGAAACATTGTTAATGTGGCAAGCAGAATGGATAGTTGTGGTGAAATGGATAAAATTCAAGTGACGGAGGAGCTCGCTGACATACTTCAGACAAACTTTGTGCTCGAGCGAAGGGGAAAGATTTTTGTGAAAGGGAAAGGTGAAATGGTCACGTGGTGGGTGATTGGGAAAAAGTGAGTTAAAGTCCATATTTGTAGAGAAAGCAATATACAGCTACTATAAAACATAGCTGTGTAACGGTATCCGGATATTACACACTTTACACCACGTCTTAAGCATCATCCATATATTTATATAATAGCTTGGAACTGATATGGCCAAGCCGGATAACAATTTTCTTTGTGGGTTGGAAAAACAAACTCCACAGGTTTTTGTTCTCGTCCTCAGTCTTCTAGTCTCTAGTCCATTGATTTAGATTGTGTGGTATCGGTGGAGGAGCCGAGTCAGATTTATTAACTCTTGTGTACATAACATAATGATTCCGTAATCAAAGCAATTACTCCCAAATTGTAAGCTATTACGATACACATCATGGCGTGTTCTCCTTCCACAGAATTGTAACGTAATACGAATGGAGGACGGTTTGGTGAACATATGTCTCAACATTCCATGTTTCATGCTTGAGCAGAGCGAACCTAGTGGTGTTGTGAAACATAGGCACTCATTAATGATACTCATATAGCCATAAATTAAAAGTTAGTGGAAGGGATGTGATGTGATCATATATATTCAGAGGAAGAGTAAATAGTAATCGTTTCATGAGTTTATGACTTTCCCTGCGATAATACTGTGTGTGTTATGTAGTCACACTCAGCTTTCCCCTTTGGTGCTTGCTTTACGCTTCAATCAAGCCAGCAGCTCTATTTATATACGTATCTGATCTAATCTCTATTCTCAATGTTCAACCAAACAGTGATTTTATGTGCATCTTTCAAAGTATTGTATTTATTGTGAAGAGGGAGAGAGAAAGCTAAAGAGAAAGCTTTATTGTGTAGAAATTCAGAAAAGTATAAGTAAGCATCGTATTAACTTTTGTGTGCAAAAGTACCTTACTGTAAGTCATAATAATGCTGGTGTACTCTGAGGAATCCTTACAATTTGAGGAATAAAACCCAGAATTATTTATTGATTTTCACTTCCTTCTCACTTTCCATTATTCCTATCAACACATACTTCGCCAGACAAGTCTAATTATAAGTTTCACGTGTAAATATGGAGGTTCTGTTTTCTAACGTGCTCGACTTCAGCTTTAGCAAGGACGAGCTTGAAAAACAAGGACAGATCATGGAAGGATGGGCGCTCATCCGGATTTTCAACCCAGCACTCTTGCATTTTCTTGTACCTACAATTATTAATAGTGCAATTAAAAACTGAGTACTTTTACCTGATCTCATACCAAGTTTTTATCATGCAATCAAAATAATGACGTACACAGAGTCGGGACAAAAGTCAGGTTGTTCCAGTCTCATCCCCTCGCGAAGCTTTTCTACGAATTCCAATGTAAATTGCTGTACACTGTAAGGCGCCTTACCAAGCGTGAATAACTCGTGTAAAACTACAGAATATGCCCAGACGTCAGATTTGGTGGAGAAATTCATGTCGGTTAACGATTCGATAGCAAGCCAGCGCCAAGGCAAGGGAGACTAATAACAATAAAATTATCAGCCAAATTGTTGGTTCAGAATAAGAATTTGTAGTCTAGCTTGCTTCAAATGATCGCATTATCTTACATTTTGACGCTTCACATAAACAGAATACTGGTAGAGTTGACGAGCAAGACCAAAGTCGGCAATCTTTATTCGTTTTCCCTCTGCTAAAAGCAAATTTCTAGCTGCTAGATCTCCGTGCACAACCTAGTAGCATATTTTACTCTAACATGAGGGTTGGTCGGGGTGACATGCATTTCAATCACTGATAAATGATTTATTTATTATGTCACTTTTTATTGCATAACAAACACCGCATACCTTCATGTCACCCAAATACTCCATGCCACTTGCAATTTCCTGTGACCATCGAATTAGCTCGATTGTCGATAGTCCATCTTCCTCATTCACCAAACGCCCTGTTCCCCTTAAAATTTTTAGTTTTACAATTAATAAAATTGTGTCGGTTGATGAAAAAGCAGAAATATTGAAGCTTTCTAAAAACATACTGATCAAACTGTATTTCCCCATTGATAACAGTATTTACAAAAAGACCTCGTGACGCTCTCAAGTTTTCCAGAACATTGCCAAATGGACAAAATTCAATGACCATGTGTAACCTTCCTAAAAGTTATACCACTGGTTTGTCAACCTCGAAAAAACTGTTTCCTTAATAAAAACAACTTAAACAACTCAGTATATATTGAGTTTAGTATACACTAACTTGTTTTAATTTCCGAGGTCACAGCTCCAACTAAACTGATAACATTAGGATGTTGCCCCAAATATGTCATCACCTTCAGCTCATAAAGCAGTGCTTTAAAACAATTAGCATCCATTATTCCTGACTCAAAGGTTTTCACTGCGACTGGTTTATCTTGCCCATCTCCCCTTTTGAGTGATCCACGATAAACGATACCGTACATGCCTTTCCCTAGAGGATTTTCAAGATCTACCGAAAAAAAGATTCAGTGAGCCATATTTAAGAGCTTAAGCAAAAAACTCTTAACATGCACGTAAAGAAAAAAAATGTTGAATACCAAGCTCAAGCTTGTCCATTCTGATTTCATAGTCCTCCCTCTTGTACCGTTGGTATTGAACTTTCTCCATGAGATCTTTTGTCGCAACATCCAATTCCCCTTTGAATGCCAAACCTTCCTCAAAATCTTTTAGTTCTTCTTCCGTCAATGTTCTAGCAGCAGCTTGTTCTTCCTCTTCGTCTTCAATATCGCGAATGTAGTAGTAGACCACAATGCACACGTAGAATTTGTAGAGGCAGTAGCTATTATAGAGAAATAGCGATTGGATGTGTAAACCAAAGAACCAGGTATGTGCCCAGTAATCTACTAGCGCCCAAATCATATTGAAACAGTTGACAACCCCAAAAATCCTAAGTTTTGGAGTATCTTTCTGAGGAAGCCGTAGATAATGAATAAATCTTTATCAAAATTTAACTTTACAGGTGAAGCTGGTAAATTAAATTACATTTTTTGAAGCTCGATGCAGAAAAAGGTCCATGGGCACAGCAATGAATGCGTGTATCACATAGCCAATCCAAAGACTCAATCTGACTAGGGTAGTTAAAAATGCGCAAAGTTTGGCATTGCATTTTAAGTGGAGTTAGTTAATATCGTGTTAACTTATTACTGTAGTAGTCAGTTATCTTTGTAGATTTTTCTAGCATCCATTTATCCCATAGTGAGTAAACGTCATGAGCCAGCATAATTATCCCAATGCATATCATTCCCTAAAAATGTTGTAACAAAAAGATGAGTTAACGGAGTACTTTGAAAACAATAATGAAAAATTTTATAGTACCAAATTGGCAAGGACGATCCATTTCATGACTCCTCGCAGTATAAATCCTCCACAAGGATGAAAACGCTTTTTAAAAAGCCTCATTTCAACAGAATATTTGTATTAGTAGGTACAAGTTAAATTCTGAGGAAATGGACAAAGTATGTATAAGACGAAGTTCATTCATAATTCAAGCACAAATGATTCTGAACTAATATGTGTGTAAATACCTTCAACTTACAAGGTTTTAGTTTTGCAGATACAAACGTGAAGAACTGGATTACGGAAACAATTAATTTGATCTACAGTCCAGTTGAATAATTAGGAAATGAAATGAAATGCCTAGCACTCGAATTTCTTCGAGAAGTCCTTGCTTCGCGGTTTGCTTTTGCTAATAAATTAAAGTATATCAGCCAATTTCATAGATCCACCAACAAATTAATTTCAATGAATTAGGACAGCTTTCATTATAGCAGACTGAATTTTGGACAAATCCAAAGCGCGTAAGATATTATATGGTGTGAAATATGCATTAGCGAATGAAATTAATTGGTTTTATGGTTTAGGAAGTTTACATAAGTCGAGAATTATATGCCGTCAATGAATAAGAATTAAGGAAAGGGGGTAGAAACAAAAAATTTAGTCTGAATTTGATTTTATTAAAAACTGATACCACACAGACTTTTGCGTCAGCGATGTAATGAAATATCGACAAATATAACAACAGACAAGTACAACCTTAAAACTAATGTAACAAAGTGATGTAAATGACAAGAAAGTTGACTGACGGGCGACATCTATTTATGGAGCCAGCTATGGCGTAGCATACTGTTGATCTGAAATCACAGGCTCCTTTTGCAGCATCCAGGTCAAGTAAACCATATCTTTGCTGGGTTTGTACTCATCATTATGGGACAGCAGTGTGTAACCAATGTTAGACAACGCATTAAGTAACGGTGCAACTGCTGCCAGTGGTGGTGCTTTGTCACCTGAAGAAGTAACAAAAAAATGTGCATATATATATTTATGTCTACTTTTTCCAATTAGTATGAACATAAAAACTTAACGCAAACTTACTGTTAGGGATATCAACTTTGAACCGAACAACTTGTCGACCTAAATACTCTTTGGTGTCTAGCTGTCCTTGATGCAATGTGGTTTTGAGGTATTGAACTTCCTCTTTCTGCAAACCACCAAGCTCAATCCACCACGTAGAGCCGAGAAGAAATAGCCTGATTGCATGGAAGAGAAAAAAAGATCATGAGCATGATCCCATTTGCAAAAAACTGTTGGTAAAAAATGATGCCACAAACGTCGGCTGAGGTTTACTTACGCAATGCTCACAAAAGCCATTTTGTACTATACACGTTTATATCTTCGGAAAGAAATACTAGTCTTTTGCAACCTTCGAATCTTCGAACTGAACACGAACTGCTTGGCTTTGCTTCCCTGTCCATACGAACTTTTTTGAAACTTCAACAACTCTTTCGCAACTGAAGCCCAGTCTAAATTGTCACACCGGGCTTAAATACAACTGCTAAATGTCGGATATGCTCAATTATCAAGGGATGACTCATGAGGAATACCTCAACTGCGTTCGTAGGAGCAAGTTTTCATTCTTTAAACGTAAACGTAACGGTAAAATGCAGGTTGATGCAGTAGTATGCATGTGCAACGCGTAGATGATCTCAATGATCTCATGTTATCTGGGTACAATACACGGCTTACAAGCGGCAGTAAATGCAAATGCACGAGCATGAATGGTTAAGCTAATGACTTTAAGTGCGTTATGCTGACTGTGTGAATTTATTCTAAACTTCCCAGAAATAGGTATTTGCACAAAGGAAATGGTTGTATCAACTACGTATTAAGTATAGTAATGATCTACCTCGGTGTATCTGAACATTCATCAGCTAAAGGAATGGAAAGAAGTGAAAGTGCGCAGTATAGAATGATTACATGATAATACATTAATCACAAAAACAATCAAATGCAGCATCATATATCAAGTTGCCTTTGACATAACACGTTCATTCATTCTAGTCATTACTCCAACATATAAAAATGCAAAGAACCTAATATTCTACTCGTCAACATCCTTTAATACCACCCCTTGCACTTAATCAGGTTGTGTGTAGTTTTACTCACCTCTCAATAGTAGATTTTATAGCTTTAAGTACGGGAAATCCCCGTTAAGATTAAGAGAAAGGCTAGGCCAATTTGTCTTGATTGTTATTTCAAAATGTTTTTACACTAGGAACACTAAACCTAAACGTCAGCAAAGTGGGTGGGTAGTATTAGGTACCAAGCGCATTTGACAGTGTATGCAAATTTACCTTCTAATATCGTTTGGTTAGATTACAGGTAAAATTGCCATTTGGTTTAAACACGCCGTAAAACATCTTTACTACATGTTTTTCTTACTTTCATTTTGTGTTGCCTTTTATCGCAATCTATGCAATAAAACTCATATCTTTAGCTTCAGTTTTCATTTACAACTTTTGTGGACCGTGTGTTGTCAGTAAACTTAATACAGACAGCCAAGCATTTGTAGTTACATATTTCAACATGATTTCAATTCAAATGACTTGTTATATTATGCTATATGCATGCAAGTCTTGAGGACTCACTTCGTACCCTCAAATCATGTATGTTGTAAGTTTTGGTTTGACTGACATATAATTTGCATGTCATTAGCATTTTGATGCTATATATGATGCTTCTTTGTGAATGAAGAAGAACTCATGCAAGAAAGAAATGTTTGGTGATGCGTGTTGACCAAATTGCGTAATAATTGAGCATCGGTTTCTCCGTCTGCATCTGCGCCCACGTCTTATCAAGCAAAAATAGAACGTCAAGGACATTCAAAATTGAAATACCACACGAATAAACTTTCTTTTCAAACAAAACTTTCCCTTGTTCGGATCAATGATGCAATCAATGAACATGTTTAGAAGAATATTCTTTGCCAAAGTAATGATGATATTATGAGATGAGTCTGCTTATTCAGGAATTAGGAGCACCAGTTGCGACACTCCGCTAGAGCTATATAAGATGTTAATATTCATTTCAAAAGCATTTACACTAGATTTACATATTTTTCACAAGACTGCAAATGCTGGAAGTTTGTATGAATCGAAAAATGCATAAAGCAATAATATGCACATTATTAATATGCAAATTATTTTACAGACTGTATGACCATTTGTTGCTTTGAATCATCAATGTGAAAACGGAACTTTGCGTGATTTATGCATTTACAGCCCTAATTCTAAGGTACTATCTACGCATACAATACAAGTTTAACGGTCAACCCAACCCAATGCCCAAAAATATATTATTGTGTTTGGATACTTTTTTTGTTTTAATTAATAAACTGCGTTCTGGTCGGCTGAAAGTCTTGGAACGTCAAGGTGTGAAAGCAGTATTTTAAATCAATTTATAATTACTGATTAACAATATCTCAAAAAGTAAGCTGCTAAGCATTAAACATGGAAGGACGAGCAAATCATAGTCATAATACTACGGAACACGAGTTGGAGAATATAAAAATTGTTGCAGTTGGCGATAGTAAGTATAACTGAATTACATTTATTATTCATTTTTGTATGCATATATACTTTTCTCGGGTTGAACACAATTTATATGTTTTTGAAGGAGTTGGAAAGACCTCTTTGCTATATTCCTTTGTACATAATGCACCGGCAGAAGAATTTCATTGGAGATGGAAACAACAAAAGCAAGTTACACTATTAATGCATTACAGCCTTAGCCTTACGACATGGCATACTTAAAGGCGTGTTTCCATTGTAAGATGATTTGAATCATTTCTTGATTGAAGGTGGCTAGGCGTCGGTGAAAAGAGTATTAAAGTTGATGGTAGAGGATACTCGCTGTTGACGTGGGATACTTTTCGCGAAGAAAACTATTTACCAGCTCGAAAACTGTTTTATCAAGAGGTAGTGGCTCTGTTGATTTTTAATTGCAATTCCTTTCTGGGAGGTACGGCTGCTGATTCAAATTGTTAACTACATATTTTCTTGCATAGGCCGATTGTGTCATCTTTTGCTTTGCAATTAATAACCCCAGTACATTAAAATCTATTATACGTGTGTGGCTACCAGAGGTTAAAGCAACTAATCCAACAGCTTCATTCATTCTTGTCGGTAAGCAAAAGTAGTATAATCATAAGTAAGGGGTTTTGAGGGCACTAAACCATTTACTATACATCCCGCAGGAACAAAAAGTGACAAACGCGTTGGACGATGTGTACATGAATGTGTCTCTGACGATCAAGCGAGAAGTGCAAGGTGGAAAATTGGGGCCGACGCCTACGTCGAATGCTCAGTAAAAGCTCAAGACAATGTGGCCGTAGTATTTCAAGAAGCTGTAAGGGCTTGTGTCATGAAACAGCAGCAAACAGTTCTTGGCTGCGGTGCAAATAATAATCACAACTATTCTTGCAAGTGTAACAATGATAATAGCGTCAATAGTGCAAATAGTAATCACAATGTTTCTTGCAAGTGTAACAATGATAGTAACGTCACCGTCAATACAACAGAAAATCAACCTTCCAATTGCAGCATTTCTTAAAAATGTCAGAATTGAGTGTATCGAGAATATCATGTAGAAGTGCATTTTTTCTTGTATGCGTGTTTACATAATGTAGGGCTTATGAAACATTATTTTTTATATTTTCATATACGAAATCGAAAAAAAAAAGTTTTAAAAACACTTTCAGTTTTTACTAATTATAAATGGAGCAATAATAACTTGCTAGTTTTCCACATTGAGGCAAGTATAAATATCGAATAGTTTTATTTAGGATTGGCAAAACGGGTAATGTTTATTATAAAAATCTGAGACAAACTAGGCCTTAATGCATTATTTCATTACGCTGTTAATGTGTTAATTCTAAATTATTGAACTTTTCTACGTCATAAAAATGTGCTTTAACTTCTCTTCCACCGAAGTAGCGTCCATTTAAGTCTGCGATAGCTGCGAAATTTCAATAGTATAAGTAAATTATTTAATTTGTATGATTATGCCATTTATTTAACCAATCAGTATTTATGCAAATAAAAGTATTTAAAAAAAGTAACGCACCTTTCCGTGAAGAGTCTACTTCCGTGAACTCTACAAATATTCTTATAGCATCTTCTGAATCCACATCCGGCATTTGAAATACCGTAACGGTTAAAACCTCCCCATATTTCTCACATTCTTCTTTTACTTCGGGCTCAAGATCATCATCAACTTCTCCAGGGCCAACCATATTTGTAAGAAGAACGACTTTGGAAGGAGTATCCGCCATTGACAACTTTACCACATCCCTTGATTCTTGGGGTGGGGGTCCAAGTTGTGATGGCTCTATTTTAATTTCCTCCTCGTCATCAATGTACGACGATGCTAATGAGGAACCCATGAAGCCCAATGGATTTGTTAAAACAACGCCAGCTTCCTTGGGAATATCTTTCTCGTGAATTATTCGCCCTATACGATGGCTTGTTTTTTCAACCTTTGAACAAAAAAACCATTTATCATCTAAAACTGAAATTAAATCCTCAACAAAGGAGTCAACTGAAGAGAGTACTAAACGAACCTGCAGTGCAGTTGACATTCCTTGTTCCTTTTTGCCTAAGCCTTGGCCTTCTTTGTAACCATATTTTGCCATTATTCTCGCCGCGGCACTAACACCAGATCCACCTCCTAATCCGAGTAATGGTCCTGGAGAATTTTTATTGTTGTTAGAAATCCTGTTTCCACTTTTATCAAGATCGTCCCCATACTCTGCACTGACAACACTTTGCGTTAGAGATGGCGGTGGTGCAATAGCGACACCAGCCTTGGCTTCTCTCTCTTTCCTCGGATTGGGGCTAAAATCTTCATCCTCCTCTTTCTCATCAGGATCTACTCGTCGTTTAGTCTCACTCTCTTCGGCTTCTTTATCCCTTCGGTCTCTCATTTCCTTCAGGGCCTTTTCATAGTCATTTGGATAAATGGGGTCATACTCATTATCAAACTGCCACTCAGGATCGGCTGACAGGTATGCTGAGATAACACGGGATTTTCCCTTCTTATCCGTTTTCGTAATAGTAGTGGTTAGCGAGTATGGTAAAATTATTGCGGATGATAACGACGCTCCTCCTGTTCCATCTTCGTCATTGTTAGCAGCAGCTTTTGCTTTTAAATCCACGACTGGAGCCATACGGGAGCCTGCAGGTTGTTTCCTAGTAAAGTCACGTTTCGGCTGGAAATGTTGAATTAAAATTCCCATTAATCACTCATAACTCGATTGATCAACTAAAACGTATACAACTATTACTTCAATTAATTTTACCTGTGCCATGGTGGCTTTCTTCAGTTGCATATGCGACTGAAGAAACTTTATGCCTGACGCCCATCCCGATAAACTTTCGGACTTTTTGTCCGTGTCGATATCGTCGTATAACGACATTTTGACGTCGTTATCTTGTATCCCTTAGTTTAAACTCGCGATAAGTCGCTAACTATTCAGTATAGACAAATTTATAGCCCTTTAAAAGCCAAAATCTTATAAACATTTCATGATAATAAAGTTGAAACTTCTTTTCACATTCACATTGGTGAACTAAACATGCATTAATTAACTAAAGAATTAACCAATAACAAACTTTGATAATCAACGAAGATCAGCCGTTAATTAATTAACTGTTTGCACAAGAATTTATTTATCGTGATTGATTACATATTTTCCTTATCGGATATTACAAAACATTCTACCAAAGCAGTTCACAAAAACAAACCACATTCTTCGCGGTGGTCGACTGGTGGATGCTGAGAAACTTTTATTTCACATCGTCCTTCCCTTTCCGTACCCAAGTGGTCTAGCTAGTCTTTGTCTATACATGGCTATGGCTTCGTTTATGATGCTTTTTGAATGTTATCCGGATACTGACTGAAATTCAAAAATTCGTATGAATGGGAATGTTTGATAAGCCTATGTAAATGCACTTGCCAAGTTTTTATTAATCTTTTATTTTGCTTACCCTACGATATTACCCGGAGGACTGTAATTATACGATACGAGTCGTATCATACGACGTTATTATAATTACGATTGCCTATAGTTAAGTAAGTTGTTAAATAAGTAATTACCTATAGTTTGCAACGACGTAGTATCCATTCTTTCCAGAGCTCATCGCAATACCCACTTCTTTCGTAGACTTCCATATAAGCTGAGTGAAATGACCTGTTTTTTGGTTAGCGTCAATTAGTAGTAGTCGTAATTAGTTAATGGGAGGTAGATGTATGTATGTAGGTTTACGAAATAATACCTGTTCCTTTCTGACCCTCTAGCTTGCCAAAATTGAAATCTTTAATTTCAGAATACCACGCTTCTGATGGTCTGCCGCCTGGTGGCAGTTCAGTGTTCCAATACACATTTTCCCCTGATTAAGTTGAAGCAGTTTAAATTATTCCGATTGAGTTGGGTATGGGTTCTGTAATAAATCTTAATATTAGTGAAACTGGATATTGTTACCAAATCCGCAAGTACTGTGCTGCATAGTTCCTTTCTTCGCGATTTCATTTGCCCATGCTTGAGCTATTTTAGCGAGCTAAAAGAGGATAATCGATTTGTTTCCAGACTCTATGCCAGGTTAGCATATTATTATGTGAAACAATTGAAATACATAGCACAGATACTTACATCAGTATTAATGACCAATGGTGGTGCTCCATGTTTGGCTCTAAGTTTATTATGTACCTATCGATATCAGACAATTTTAAGTACAAAACATCTTTTAAACTAAACATGAGTATGGTTTAATTTGCTGCACACACCTCGAGACTTTCTTGAATAAACTTCGGATCAGTATTATTTTCTGCCTGGTAAAAATGTTATATTAGTAGACAGACAATGGATGCAGTTTGCATAGTAAACTAAACAACAATATATGACGATAACACCAACTAAATTAACCTTTGGAGCGGTGGAGGTTGCAGGAGTAAGGTTTGATTGGAGGACTTGTGGTTTACCACAACCAGCAGAGCCAGTAGCACAAGGGGCTTTCTTGATTGTTTTCACTTCAGTTCTAGTACCAGTAGATCCATCCGAATATTTGTCTGTTATCGTTGTAGTGATTACTTCTACGACTGTTCCCTGACATTATATGAGACAAATATCTTCATGAATGGCCCAGTTTTTACTTACATTCGTCTAGGTTATCATAATAATGTTGTGAATAATTTGACGTAGGTTGTACTTTACATCGGATTCCGTGGACGTCTTTGTGCTTGTAGCAGTTTTGGTCTCTACAACTTGTTTAGCAGGCATAATGCCACAAATTAACAAATCACAAAAAATTTAAGTCCAAATGATTATATTTTATTTTTACTATTCAGACTACAACTACAACCAAGTCATCATCATAACGTCAACTAATCCGTAACCGAATATAATACATTCATATAAATAAGATGATGTATATACAGAAGTTTCATAGCAATAAGTAAATAGTTTGCGAAGCTGTGACAAAGTTGATTTAAAAACCATAACCATATCGCTGACATCTAACCCCATTTCCACTATTTATCGCAATGTTTGCGACTAAAACCTAAAATTAATGCAAGAAAATTCTAAAGCAAGAAATATAATCTGAACAGTGTTATTTGATAAAGAAGTTATGACAAACAAAACAGCATCCTACATTTGACATAGCTCTATACATTAATAGTTCTTCTCATTATTTCATTCATAACCCCTTGTTCAATTTTATGTTCGAACGAATCACTGTACGGAGATGGAGCAAGCTTTGGACGCATTGGTTGAACACCCAACATCAAATGAAATACCCTCAAAACAAAATTCTTATTCTTGGGGTTATAAGCACGGCTTCCTTTCTTTTCTAATTCATCCATAGTTTCACATTCAAGTTTCATCCAGTTGCGCAAAGTCTCCGCTCCAATCACTTTTGAGTCCCAGCCATAAAAACTACAATCCTGATCAAGGTCCTACAAAACAACACAGTATCTAATATATGTATCAAACTACGGCAAATGTAAAGACCTTCATAATAATGTGGTAATTACGCATTTACGTTCAAAGAAAATTGAGATTCGCTTTGTTTCATCACTTCTTGCCACTGACGCAGTGTTTCTTTCCGGTCTCCCGTAGCAAAGCAAGCAACTCCAAGGAGAAATTGGAAGTCGGCGATTTCTAGAGGTTTCCATCCTGAAGCTTCTTCGCTCTGAAGCCGTTGCTTCATTCTGCACACAACTTCCTGATACCTTTCCGGTTTACCCAGGAGCGTTTTGAAGAAGTCCATATTAGCGTTGTAAAAGCTGAGATCATGTAGGAGCGCTTTTTCCAAGAATTCAAATGATTTTTCAAAGTTCCGTTCACTCATCCGGTAGAGAATCCCAAACCTATGGTTCGTCTTCGGATTTTTTGGATTTAAGTTATAAGCTCGCTCGAGCAACATCTTGGAAAATTGTACATCAAAATATCGTACTGGAACGAGCCGAACAAAGATGTCTGATATAATACTGTTTATATAGACGTTATAATGAAATTCCTTAGCCAGTAGCCTATGTAGAATGAAACAAACAAATGTATCAAAACTTATACTTATATGACTAAAAATATTTTTGAAGTTGGGATTACTCTTGTTTGATTGGCCTTTTAAAAGCAGAACATTTTTTTTTGAAATTCAAGAACTTACTCGCATTCATCACTCAACCACTTCATTGCATCATCCAGATCTTTCAGTTCAAATTCGTTAGTACATTTATATCTTCCATTAGATTCCCGTATTGCGTCCACAACAGAATCTATCAGGTTTAATCGAACGAATGGATTGCTCCGTTCCATTCCAATACTCTTGGCCACCAAGTCCAACTCTTCTTTCGTAGGATGCTTGGATTTTCCAGGCTGCACGTCTCGACGTTTCAGTCGAAGCATTTCTGATAAGTAGAGAATCCACTCGAGACATTCGCCATCGATCTGATAAACCTAAATCAGTCAACAAACAATAAACATAATTGATACAACATTACACAACAATTATTAATAATAATTTATTAGTAAATCAGATTATGAATTTAAAAAATAAAAAGTACCTTTCGCATCATATCACACCGTTCAGGACCTTTCACACGGAACATTTTTATAAACTGGGTACTCAATCCTTTGACATAGTTTTTCGTTAATTTCGGCAGTTCATTGAAATCATAATACACAGTTCCCTCCGTCCAGGGGGAATGGACTTCAGACAATGTCCGATATAGTTGACTCAAGAGATTTAATAAAAATTGGCATGCATTAGTTGCCACTGCATATCTGCACGTCCGTTCATCCCCAATTCGTTCTCCCAACAATGTAATCTCTGCAGATACAGCAGACGTGTCTGCTAGTGCGATTGAAAGGACAAGTTGATTCAGCCTTGCAGATAACACTTCAGCATTAAAGTACTGCATCAAGTGGCCTTCATCATAAGGGCCTGCGTTCAGCTTCAGAGACAACTCGTCGTGAAGACGCCTAAGCATTGCTGGCGGTGCCTTAAATACATCTGGACCCCATGTAAACTGAAACACGCTGCGCATTAGCGTGGGATCAATTTTGAAATTTTCTGCATCAAAAGAACCAGCTCTTCCAAACGTTTCCATGTACTTCTCATGTAGAGGCCGGAAATACTCTGTTAGAACTGCACTCACATTCACATCATCGACAACTGGTTGTTGTTCTCCGTTAGACGGGGAAGTTTCTAAAAGTGATAGTGTTTTTATCCGTGCTTCACACGCCTCCATAATGACAGCTATGTGTACTGGAAAACACAAGATAATCACACATTAACTTCAGCATATTAATAATGATTAATAACCGATGATGGATCACATAATGCCTGATATATATAGTGATCCGACTCTCGTTACCTGACCTTATAAATTAATACCAAACATGTTAGCATCAAACAAACCCTTTTCTTCTATCCTGGCCTCTTATTGCTTCGTATCCTGCAAAAATAAAAAAATTGAGAAAGAAATGTAAATTCACAACTCAAATTATAATCACATCGACTCAAAATACACACGGGTTTATTCATACCTTCAAAAACTTCAACCACCAACAAACTCAGTCCTACGATCGAAAAATTAACAAATGACAAAAATTTCACAAACGAAATGCAGTAAAGCGAATGTAAATGATCGGAATACACGCGTACGTACGTGCTTTATCCGGCGTACATTCAATCTCGGACTACATAAACCAACGAACGGCTACAAACACAAAATATTGCAGAAGAGAAGAAAATATACGACAATGCGGATAACATTTTGTTTTCAGCATCCAGCAAGTACTTTCTGTTCCATGCATCTAGAACGGATATTCATATTTTTAACCTCTTTCGATAATTGTTTAGCCCTACGGGTATTTATGGGTATTATTCATATGAATGCACGCGAAATAATATACATATATCCTGTGCCATCAGACCAGACTAAGGACTTATCAACTTTTTATGCGATAGTGGAGTTTTGAGACGCTTGATGAAAAAGGATATCATGGAAAATGACATTTGAATTTGCATTATTTGTAACAATATGCATAGTTTCTCCCTCATCGTCAGTCAGTCAGATTTTCCATATTGGAGATTTCATATGTGATAAAATCATACGAAGACAGACGAAGAACGGGACGGGTACGAGAAACTAGGAACTTGTATTTTGCATAAAATTCTTTGGCACTGCACTAAGGGTTTTTAAAGTACAAAGGTTTTTTAAGTAAGTACATGGAAAAATTCAATGACACATGATAAGCAAATCAAGCAACTTCACGTTTGATACATAATATATACATTGGTCTTGCGGATCTTCTTTTGGATTGACAATAACTATTAAGATCAATGAAACTGAAGTTGACACAAGGACAAAGCGTTTCTGACATTTTTCCGAAATGTTATTATCCATTTATTCGGAATAGGATGAACGAACGCTTTGGTGTTTTTCTTCTTTTTAAAACAAATATTTCAATTATAATAAAATGCCGGCTGTCGCCAGTCCTGAAAGTAGACTTTACGATACATATTCTTAAATTATCATATTCTGGTTCCAGTCTAATGAGTCAACCAAGTCGACATTTTTCATCTCATCATATTATCATATCGTAAAGTTTTCTCACGGTGCAGTTTTGTTTAGAACACAAGATAGTCAGTTTTTTGAGACGAAGATAGGCTGTGCATAAAAAGCACAATTATGCATATTGTGTATTGTACTGCATACATGACTGTTGTGTTGTAATACAACCAAACCCAGGTATAAATACGATAAGGTCTACAAAGATATTTTCATGTCCACAGTCTTGATTTTGATTGATACAGATTAGTAGTTTAAGATTAGGCAAGTTTTTTTTCCGGAGCCCCTTTTCTTCTGTCTGTAATATAATTTTTAACCTTGTTCATTTTTCTTACTACAAGTACAGCTTTTCTGCAAACTCCTTTTTCTTGCAATACATGAGTTTTACCCTCCTCTCCAGCCAGAAAGGTTTGAACTACAATACTACAGAATTCATTTCATTTCACGTCTTCAGGTGGTTGATGATGGTGACGGGGATGATGCTCCTGCTCTTGATTTTTTTCTTCACATATTATTATGCACCAAATAAACTGGATTTTTATTGCATGTTTATGTTCACATTAGACGGATAAAACCTGTTCATTTAATAAAGTAAGGGATATGATTTAAAATAAAAGCAAAATCCAAGTTTTAAGGTAAGTAAGTTGGTAGCTTGTAATAATATTATATAAGTATGTGCGAGGGGTAAAATGAAATGGTCAACAAAACTCATTTTGTTAAATGTCTCGGGGACTCACTTTTTAATATCTCGAATCTTATTTATCACTGAGGACGAGCTTATCCTTTATCCTTCACTCTAAAAGATGCATCTTGTACATACCATACCTATAAACCAAAAGTCGTTTTGAGAAATGGATGCGTTGAAGGAAAGGAATAAAAACGGCAATCCTCTAAATTTTGTACATACCAAAGTTTTTCTGCACTGTCAATGTTGTCGAATCATCCACATACTTTGAAGTACCTACTCGATAACCACCTGTTATTCCGTATTGTCTCCTTTTACTGATTTTTCCTATTGTCCAATTCTTTAAGTTTAATATAATATTGCATTTTGCTGGTGATTTACATGAAATGTTGGTGTAATGCACTTTTTCATGAAAGCAACTATATAGTCTACAGTTAATTAAATTTTTATTCCTGGAAGTATAATACGCTTATGTTTCACATGTACATCAATATCAATACGGATTGGTTTTTCATGTCATGAATTTTATGCTCTTGATTTAGAATGCTGATATGCAAAACGCATTATTAATACGGATGTAAAGCGACCATTACATGGAACATGGCCTGTGTTGTGTCGTGACTGTGACATGTGCGTATCGTGTACTATGTCTTAAAAGTTTTTTAGTTGAAAGCAAACTAGATAACCTGTGTTCTTACGCATGATGCCAATTAAAAAGGCTACAAAAATTCAAGCGGAAAGGCTTGGCAAACCCATGAAAAATTACGACTACTTTTTACATCGTCGCAGTCGTTGACGACTTTAAGAATAAGAATATATTGTTAAGAGACCAATACTACAGAGTATGTATTCATTTCCGCTTGAAAGTGTTTGCAACTTTGTCGACTAAATGGGCGACGTACGTGGCTTCCGGTCAAAACTCCGGTTTTGTTGATTGTTTCAAATCGTAAGTTTATACCTACAGCGTGAGTAAGCAATTTGTTACGGAATTCGGTGTTGGTGGTTTTTCCATTTTATAAAATTTCATTTTTATCTCTCCCATGCCATGATTATTACTATCCTATGATTACCAGAGCTTACATTTTAGTTGTTACAATTTCTCATAATATTTATATTGGGTGTAAACACGCCAGCGCAGCTTGAAGTATTTATGTAGCATTTTTCTTTACTTATGGGTATTTAATCCGAGGAATTCCTAAAATACTTTCTACATAGCTCTCCGGGCATTTTGAGGAAGCAACTTCAAGTCACATTTGACCCCAACCTTTTCTAGCCTAACACAACGAAATTAGCTTTCCCAAGTTGGATATTATGAGAAAACAACATTTTGATTGAGTACAATTTGCCTCTCGGTAGGGGAACTTTCAAGATCACAACTTTGACATTTGGAATAATTACTTAACCGATGACTGAAGGGCGTAATTACTACTTTTGCAGCCTATCAAGTAATTAAGCAACATGATTGCTACCTACTGCGTCCATTCAATTTAGCGTCTACATTACGATTTCAACCTCATCATATTTCGATCTGTTTTTTACACAAAACTGCTACTGAACTTTTCCTTTTTAGGTTCTGCAAAAACGAGAATACATGATCTACTTAATCATCATTCGCAACACAGCATCAGTTTATATTGCAAAATTATAGTGTATCATTATGACAGAAAACTAATGATAATGATCTATATATCATCTCATTTTGTGTTTGCACTGGTAGTACTAGCTCTACAGCTGGAAAGACTGTCTGACAGGGAACTGGTTGCTATACATAAATAAATCATACAAAAAATCTACCTCGATTTCAATTTGCTGAGCTATTCAATCGTCATCATAAATATTTGCAGAGACAGAAGCGTCCAAGTTGTTTCATTATGTATGAAATCGTAACAAGCTAGCTAAACCTAAAAGAATATTTTTTGGATAGGAATATCCAGGAAAAATACCATGTATTTGTTTTGTGAAAGCTGGCAGTAGGCAATAAAACCGTCTCACCTCAGAAGAAGTAAATTTTGTGGTCCTCAGGTTACTTCTGGTTTATTGGGACCTGTTGTTCATTACATAATTGCTTGCTAAATAACATCATATTTTATCCAAAGAATCTATCTTTCCTCATTCATATTATATTATACAACCCATCTCTTCCAATGTGCATAGTTCATGGCTTTGTGCAGCTTGTCTTGTCCTCGTCCAGAAAATCTTTTGCTTTGCTCATCTCATTAAACTCACTTGACAAAAGAACACGTTGTTGCTGTCCTCGAACATTGGTATTTGCGCCTTTTTATTAAAAACTTTTTTTTACATAATAACAGATTACCAACTATAAACCAGAGTTTCTTATCAAAAAGAGACTTCAGATCAGAAGCAACTCTAACAAGATGAATGATGATTTCTTGGATAACAACACGATGCAACCTAAGGGTCAGTGGTCAGTCTTGTTTTAGCCATAGGACGGAACAGAAGATTACAATAATATGTAACTCTTCTCAAACTGCTACCAACCACTCGACAGACAGTGTGAATAAGTTGATTTCCTGATTGTTTTTTTACACACCAGCAAAAGTATAGGGCTCACTTTATACAAAAAGGTTTTGCGTATCAGAAGCCAAGTAGTAGGTAGTTGTTAGTTCTCCCTGTACCCCAGTGGCTTGGCTTGTCCTTTTCCAGAAAAGTTGGAGTGCTGTTTGCAGCACTCTGCATGCAGGCCTACAAAATAGAGAGCAACGCGATCAAAGCCGAATGTAGTATAAAGCATCAACGCTTCGTATCGTCAACTTAACAACATTCATCAACAAGTGGTCCAGTTGGGTTACGAGGGATTGCGAGTCGTCCGTCGCGTTTGTGATGATGATGGTGGTGCAGTTGTAAAATAGTTTTAATAATGGTATTACCGAATTCCTTGGGGCAATTAGGCAGGTTTCATCAGCCAAAGTCAACCCAGGCAGAAATGTGAACTTGCACGTTTTTTATCCCCCTTTTTATTTAGATTCAATCTTAAACAACAAAAATCTGAAGGAAGACGGCTACTTTATCTTAAGCAATCAAATCATATCATAGTAGTAGTTGTTGTAGATATACATATAGTAGAAAGAAAGTAAGCGTATTTTTTCGCTGTCAAGCCAAGGTTTTATTAACCTGAACCTGAGTGGAGTGTATACATAAAAAACAATCCTTTTTGCCCGCTCGTCACTGTTGCAAACATTCCAGTGTCAAGTCAAGTGGTTATATGATGATGGTGATGTGTTGACTAGTTAGTGCGGTTAAAAAAATTGTCGTGCCAGAAGCTCTAGTGAAATTTTTGTGGGAGCAGAAGAGCACGGTAACCTTACACCTCTTCCTTCAACACGGCTGCCTGAAGCGAGTACTACTGGTCTGGTACTCCAAGTGAAAAATTCCATTCTTGCGTAAATACAACCTACAGACAACCAAGGTATTAGATGACTAAATGCTTTCTTAATTACATACTCTATCATTTCAAATCCACTCATAGTAGTTTAACATGGCATGCATTTATCGGTAGCAAAACTGCAATAAAGTGTTATTTTATAGAATCTTATCATCAGCATTTATGCTAACTGTTATCAACAGCTAATCATATAGTGCAATAATGACTGGTTTTATTATTGTGAACTCGCATAGGAGCGGTGACTTACTATGTTTTGTTTTTGCATAAAGGTGAAGATGTGCAGTTAGAATTAGCTGTCAATCATAATATACAACAAGGTATCAAATGCAGGTTTACTCCTCTATCAAAAAAAATCTAGAAGGAATAGTTCTCATGTCATGATGAGCAATCGCAGGACACTGACTCACCGCAACATACTGTGGTACTCGTCTAGTAGGTACGGCTTCAGCCGTCTAAAACAGTTGGTTGTGATGTTTGGAATTTCTTACGCATGATGATATATATGGTGATAACGATAACAAAATGAAGAAGGGGTGAAGCAGATGCTGTGTTTAGAACAGGTGCATTGAGTGAGTTGTAATAATGGTGTGTGATACTGCATAGGGATTTACTTACAGACACGTTATCACCAACACCATAATATGGCAATAAATTGTAATGATTCAAGTATGGCACATTGAAACATTCACAACCAATAAAATCCATTATTTGGAGAATGATGAGAAGCTTTGACAAGCCATATATTTGCACCTTTTTACCAATCATTATACCACTACATGACAATCTTCCAATAAGTACATAATTTGAGTTGTAAGTTAGCTATGATGATGATAAACATTAAGTACATGCAAAGAAAAATACATTCCTTTTCATCGCCATTACATTTCAGTACACATGTTAGCCATTAATTTATCACCATAATATTTGAGGAGGACTCTTTGCAATTGTTGAAATATTTTGTTCAAGCAAATGTAGAAATGCACGCAACCAATGTTAGAAATTTTAATGAGCATGTTTTATTGTTGAAATATGAAAAAAAGTGGTGATAACTTTTCTTTAGAACAAAATGAATCTAGTTCTAGCTGCACGTTATCAAGTCACCCCAGTAAAAATTCCCATTGCACTCCTTTGCAAGGAGTCTACTTGCGTTGATGTTGATAGAAATTGTTATTGTAAGCAAGTGTTTTTATTGACTCTTTAACGATTCATCAACCTGATTTTTATTATAGTATCATGCTCATATTATGACTTTTACCCAATCTGCAATAAGCGAGAATAGGAGTACACACCTCTATGGATTTTACACTAATTGATATACTTTCTGAAGTTCATTGTTTGCTTCAGAGGAAATCGGAAGTTGACATAATAACAATGAAAGGGTTTTTGAAAAATGAGTCCTTTCTAACCTTTCAACCAGGTGTGTACATATTTTACGGCGAGGGAAAATGCATTAAAATTAATAGTTTAAACATATTGTTATAATAAATGGTAGTGACAATGATGCTTATGCTTTCTAATTCTCAGTAATTGAACTGATGCGACGTGAGGGCAAAAGGCAAAAGCTAATACAAAACGCAGCTTCATTCTGCACTAGTTGAGATTGCATGAATATCCGACAATATCAAAACACGATTGCAAGTCGATATTACCACAGAGCTAATTTGAAGTAGTTGTGTATTTGAAACCAATCCTTCAAGATTTTGCACAGATTTCATAACAGATTCTACCTACCCCTCATCGCATCTCATCTCTTTCATAATATAATCTTATATATCAATCTTTTTGTAATAACTTGTCTCTTTTCCTGCTTTCAGACAAATCCGTCTTCAAAGTAGTCTTTTGCGGCTTCACGATCTAATCTGTGATGAAACCAGATTCAGGATCTTATCCTGAAATCAATATTTCATGTTCTAGTTTCACCTACCTTCAAAACATTCTTCAAGAAATATCAACAAACTTTGTACATAGATAAGATTATGATGTTGTTCATCTTGGACAAGTGAATTTTGCTTGCCTACCTTATTAATTTTTAGCGTGTAATATTCAGGTTTGTGATTTTTTTCTCGATTCTACCATTCCTCCAAAAAAACTCAACTAATATCGTGGTCGTGAGCGTCAGGTGTTAGATGTGCAGAAGTTCTAGTGTGAGCACTAATTCAATATATGCACATTGCCCACATGTATGAATAAACTTGTTATGTGGATCAAACGCAAAACACACAGTTTTAATGAATATTACTCTTGTATAACGTTCTGACAAGCCTCCTGTGAGAAACAATGAGATGGTTTTACCAACTTTTCGTTACATACATCCCACCTAGCCAGTATAATGTTGTATGGAAGCCGAAGAGTAATTAACGCGCTGTGATGAGCTTCCATTGAAGAAGTAGTGAAAGAAACATGTGTAGTGCCAAAAATTAATTTGACTCTTAATGACAAATGACTTGAAAAAGTGATGTTGAATAGTAAAACGCAAAACTAAATCAAAGCAAGATACAAGCGGTCTCAGTTCTTCGTTACCGCGACATAAATTCATTGTCTTATAATGTAGTTGAATTACTGTGTTGTTGGAAAAGTGCCAAGTGTGCAACTGTAATCGATATTACACAAGGTATTGACACTATACTGGACGTGTAGTGTTCCTCGAAGAATACTACTACTCAGAAATGAGTATAAATTGAAACCAATAACCCACAATGACCCTATACGCAAGCTTTATGGCAGCTGTCACTATGAACCGTGGTGAATTACTTGCGTATGGAAAGAGAAGCTGGAGGTTTTTCATGGTGAACAAAGACACAATGTGAAAAAGTGATTGGAGAAAGACAAGTGGAGTTTTGTATGCAACAGGTGCCAAAGCTATAGCCAAAATGCAAGTAAAAGAACTCTTTGTCGGTGAACGGATGTATAGATATTAAACCTTTTTTAATTTGGATAAAAAAGCAGATCATTGGATTGAAGGAGACAGGCTGGTTATCTAAACCAAGAAAATTGGGGTGAAAGATCCAGATCCAGAATAATATTAGTAAAGAAAAGAACCATCATCATCTCATCAGCCGCACGCAATATTTTTTAATCAACAGCAAAAAGGAAAGTAAAAGCTAACCCTTTTTTGTACATATGCAGACTCAAATTTTGATCTCGAGTTCACATTTCCAATATGATAATACTTCAAGCTCCCCGTTTTTCGCCGTCCCGTCGACATCATCGCCTTCTAATAACAACCTTGGTCTCTGCTCTAAATGCCCTTCTAATCTCTGTAATTGTAGGACAATTTAGCTCGGTTGGTGCAATCGATCGAGGTGAGGGTGTTATCCCGAGTGCACGAAATGCAAAAAGTGGTATAAGTAGCATTAGAAATGTATATGATGATAATGATGATAGTAGTAGCAGTAGTAGCTATACTAAATACAGGGCTCCAGCGGAATGCACGCAAGAGCCAAGATTTTCCATTTTAACCTCAGAATCCCTTTTGAGAATCTGCAAATGTAGTTATGATTACGCAACCTGCCGCATCAAAAATCAAAGTGCAAATTGGTGAAGATGCCTCCTGGCATCAAAGAAACCAAATAGATCCTTCCGAAAGTCCATATTTCAGCCTTTTTCTCATCGTACGAAACATTAGCAGATCTCAAAAGGGATTCTGAGGTTAAAATGGAAAATCTTGGCTCTTGCCGTGTCGCGCTCGCACTTCGCTCACCTCACACGCACTACTGCCTACTTAACCTATCATACATTTATCATCCATATACATTTCCTAATGCCTCACTCCTATATCACTTTTTTGCATTTCGTCGCCTCGGGATAACACCCTCACTCTCGTCGATTGCACCAACCGAGCTAAATGTCCTAACAATTACAGAGATTAGAAGGGCATTTAGAGCAGAGACCAAGGTATGTTCATTAGAAACGCGATGAATGTCGACGGGACGGCGAAAAAACGGACTTGAAGTCATTATCAATATTGGAAATGTGAACTCGAGATCAAAAATTTAGTCTGCATATGTACAAAAAAAGGGTTAGCTTTTACTTTCCTTTTTGCTGTGATTAGAAAAAGATATTCGTCGCGGCTGATGAGAATGAATGATGGTTCTTTTCTTTAGTCTAATATTATTCTGGGATCTGGATCTTTCACCCCCTTTTCTGGTTTCAGATACCAGCCCTTCTCCTTCCAATCGCAATGATCTGCTTTTTTATCCGAAATTAAAAAGGTTTAATATCTATACATCCGTTCACCGACAAAGGAAGTTCTTTTACTTGCTTGTTGCTATAGCTTTGGCATCTGACGTTGTCACTGGCATTCCTCGGAGACAAAACTCCACGTGTCTTCTGCCAATCACTTTTTCACATGTGTCTGTTGTTCACCATGAAAAAACCTCCAGCTCTCTTTCCATACGCAAGTAACTCAGCACGTTCATAGTGGACGAGCTGCATAAAAGCTTGCGTATAGGTCAGTTGTGGGGTTTATTGGTTTCAAATTTATACTCCATTTCTGAGTAGTAGTATTCTTCGAGGAAAACTACACGTCCAGTATAGTGTCAATACCTTGTGTAATATCGATTACAGTTGCACACTTGGCACTTTCCAACAAACACAGTAATTCAACTCCACATGTATGAAACAAATGAAGTGTTGGATGTCGCGGTAACGAAGAACTGAGACCGCTTGTATCTTGCTTTGAATTAGTTTTGGGCGTTTTACTAATTCAACATCACCTTTTTCAAGTCATGGTGTGTCATTAAGAGTCCAAATTAACTTTTGGCAGCCCACACAATGTTCTTTCACTACTCTTGCGAGGAGCGCCGGAGGCAGCCGAAGTTAATTTCACGTCTTGCGGGCGCTTCCATCAACGATTATGACTGGCTAGGTGGGGAGGTATGTAACAGAGAGTGGTTAAACGCACTCTCATTGTGCTTCTCACAGAAGGCTTGTCCGAGAACGTTTAAGTTTCATTAAAAACTGTGTGTTTTGGCGTTTGATCCAATAACAAGTTTTATTCATAGCATGTGGCAAGTAGTGCATATATTGAAATTAGTGCTCACACTAGATACTTCTGCACACATCTAAACACCGGTGACGCTCCGCCACTGACCCGACGATATTTGATTTTTTGAGGATTGGTAGAGATGGAAGAAAATCACAAACCGTGAATATTACACGCTAAAAATTAATAAGTAGGCAAGCAAAAAAACTTGTCCAAGATGAAGCAACATAATCTTACTATCTATTACAAAGTTTGTTGATATTTCTTGAAGAATGTTTTGAAGGTAGGTGAACGTAGAACATGAAATATTGTTGTCAAGGATAAGATCCTGAATCGGTTTTCATCACAGATTAGATCGTGAAGCCGCAAAAACGACTACTTTGAAGAGGATTTGTCTGAAAGCAGGAAAGAGACAAGTTATTACAAAAAGATTGATATATTAAGATTATATTATGAAAGAGATGAGATGCGATGAGGGTAGGTATAATCTGTTATGAAATCTGTGCAAAATCTGAAGGATTGGTTGTCAAATACACAACTACTTCAAATTAGCTCTGTGGTAATATCGACTTGCAATCGTGTTTTGATATTGTCGGATATTCATGCAATCGTTCAACTAGTGCAGAATGAAGCTGCGTTTTGTATTAGCTTTGCTTTTGCCCTCACGTCGCATCAGTTCAATTACTGAGAAATTAGAAAGCATAAGCATCATTGTCACTACCATTTATTATAACAATATGTTTAAACTATTAATTTTAATGCATTTTCCCTCGCGTAAAATATGTACACACTGGTTGAAAAGGTTAGAAAGGACTCATTTTCAAAAAACCCTTTCATTGTTATTATGTCAACTTCCGATTTCCTCTGAAGCAAACAATGAACTTCAGAAAGTATATCAATTAGTGTAAAATCATAGAGGTGTGTACTCCTATTCTCGCTTATTGCAGACTGGGTAAAAGTCATAATATGAGCATGATACTATAATAAAAATCAGGTTGATGAATCGTTAAAGAGTCAATAAAAACACTTGCTTACAACAACAATTTCTATCAACATCACGCAAGTAGACTCCCTTGCAAAGGAGTGCAATGGGAATTTTTACTGGGGTGACTTGATAACGTGCAGCTAGAACTAGATTCATTTTGTTCTAAAGAAAAGTTATCACCACTTTTTTTCATATTTCAACAATAAAACATGCTCATGTAAAATTTCTAAACATTGGTTGCGTGCATTTCTACATTTTGCTTGAACAAAATATTTCAACAATTGCCTCCAAAGATTCTCCTCAAATATTATAGTAAATTAATGGCTAACATGTGTACTAAATGTAATGGCGATGAAAAGGAATGTATTTCTTTGCATGTAGGTTAATGTTTATTATCATCATAGCTAACTTACAACTCAATTATGTACTTATTGGAAGATTGTCATGTAGTGTATAATGATTGGTAAAAAGGTGCAAATATATGGCTTGTCAAAACTTCTCATCATTCTCCAAATAATGGATTTTATTGGTTGTGAATGTTTCAATGTGCATACTTGAATCATTACAATTTATTGCCATATTATGGTGTTGGTGATAACGGTCTGTAAGTAATCCCTATGCAGTATCACACACCATTATTACAACTCACTCAATGCACCTGTTCTAAACACAGCATCTGCTTCACCCCTTCTTCATTTTGTTATCGTTATCACCATATATATCATCATGCGTAAGAAAATTCCAAACATCACAACCAACTGTTTTAGACGGCTGAAGATCGTACCTACTAGACGAGTACCACAGTATGTTGCGTGAGTCAGTGTCCTGCGATTTGCTCATCATGACATGAGAACTATTCCTTCTAGATTTTTTTTGATAGAGGAGTAAACCTGCATTTGAGTACCTTGTTGTATATTATGATTGACAGCTAATTCAACTGCACATCTTCACCTTTATGCAAAAACAAAACATAGTAAGTCACCGCGCTCCTATGCGAGTTCACAATAATAAAACCAGTCATTTATTGCACTATATGATTAGCTGTGTGATTAACAGTTAGCAATAAAATGGCTGATAGATAAAGATTCTATAAAATAACACTTTATTGCAGTTTTGCTACCGAATAAATGCATGCCATGTTAAACTACTATGATGGATTCTTGAAATGATAGGAGGTATGTCAATTAAGAAAGCATTTAGTCATCTAATACCTTGGTTGTCTGTAGGTTGTATTTACGCAAGAATGGAATTTTTCACCGTTGGAGTACCAGACCAGTTAGTACTCGCTTCAGGCAGCCGTGTTTGAAAGGAAGAGGTGTTAGGTTACCCGTGCTCTTCTGCTCCCAAGAATTTCACTAGAGCTTCTGGCACGACAATTTTTACGCACTAACTAGTCAACACATCACCATCAATCATAGACCACTTGACTTGACACTGGATGTTTGCAACAGTGACGCGGGCAAAAAGGATTGTTTTTTATGTATACACTCCACTCAGGTTCAGGTTAATAAAACCTTGGCTTGACAGCGAAAAATACGCCTTACTTTCTTTCTACTATATGTATATCTACAACAACTACTACTATTGATATGATTTGATTGCTTAAGATAAAGTAGCCGTCTCCCCTTCAGATTTTGTTGTTTAAGATTGAATCTAAAATAAAAAGGGGGAAAAAAAACGTGCAAGTTCACATTCTGCCTGGGTTGACTTTGGCTGATGAAACCTGCCTAATGCCCAAAGGAATTCGGTAATACCATTATAAACTATTTTACAACTGCACCACCCATCATCATCACAAACGCGACGGACGACTCGCAATCCCTCGTAACCCAACTGGACACTTGTTGGATGAATGTTGTTAAGTTGACGATACGAAGCGTTGATGCTTTATACTACATTCGGCTTTGATCGCGTTGCTCTCTATTTGTAGGCCTGCATGCAGAGTGCTGCAAACAGCACTCCAACTTTTCTGAAAAGGACAAGCCAAGCCACTGGGGTACAGGGAGAACTAACAACTACCTACTACTTGGCTTCTCGATACGCAAAACCTTTTTGTATAAAGTGAGCCCTATACTTTTGATGGTGTGTAAAAAACAATCAGGAAAATCAACTTATTCACTTGTTCTGTCGAGTGGTTGGTAGCAGTTTGAGAAGAGTTACATATTATTGTAATCTTCTGTTCCGTCCTATGGCTAAAACAAGACTGACCACTGACCCTTAGGTTGCATCGTGTGTGTTATCCAAGAAATCATCATTCATCTTGTTAGAGTTGCTTCTGATCTGAAGTCTCTTTTGATAAGAAACTCTGGTTTTATAGGTTGGTAATCTGATAATTATGTAGTGTAAAAAAAAGTTTTTAATAAAGAAAGCGCCAAATACCAGGACGAGAGGAGTTGGGGCGAGAGAGGAAAACCAATAGTCCGTTCTTTTGTCCAAGTCTAGGTTTAATAGATGAGCACGAGCAAAAGAATTTTCTGGACCAGGACAAGCGACAAGAAGCTGCACAACAGCATGAACTACGGCACATTGAAGAGATGGGGGAGAGATAAAGGATAAGCAAATGAATGAGGAAAGATAGATTCTTTGTGATAAAAATATGAATGTTATTTAGCAAGCAATATGTAATGAGGAGACAACGAGGCCCAAGTAAAGATGTAACCAGAGACCACAAAGATTCGACTTTTCTGAGGTGAGACGGTTTTATTGCCTACTGCCAGCTTTCACAAAAAAATTACATGGTATTTTTCCTGGATATTACTATCTCAAAAAAAGTTTTTAGGTCTGGCTAGCTTGTTAACGATTTCCTACATAGATAAGCGCTTCTGTCTCTGCAAATATTTATGATGACGATTGAATAGCTCAGCAAATTGAAATCGAGGTAGATTTTTTTGTATGATTTTTGTATTTATGTATAGGAACAAAAGTCCTGTCAGAGCAGTCTTTCGTCAGCTGGTTAGAGCTAGTACTACCAGTGCAAAACACAAAATTGAGATGATTATATAGATCATTATCATTAGTTTTCTGTCATAAATGATATATATCTAAATTTTCAATATAAACTGATGCTGTGTTGCGAATGATGATTAAGTAGATCATGTAGCTTTTGGCAGAACCTAAAAAGGAAAAGTTCAGTAGCAGTTTGTTGTAAAAAACAGATCGAAACTATGATGAGGTTGAATCGTAATGTAGACGCTAAATTGAATGGCGCAGTAGGTAGCAATCATGTTTGCTTAATTTACTTGATAGGCTGCAAAAGTAGTAATTACGCCCTTTCAGTCATCGGTTAAGTAATTATCTCCAAATGTCAAAGTTGTGATACTGAAAGTTCCGCAACGAGAGGGCAAATGTACTCATAATCAAAATTGTTTTCTCATAATATCCAACTTGGGGAAAGCTAATTTCGTTGTGTTAGGCTAGAAAAGGTTGGGGTCAAATGTGACTTGAAGTTGCTTCCGTCAAATGCCCGAGAGCTATGGTAGGAAAGTATTTTAGGAATCTCTCGGATAAATACCATAAGGCAAGATAAATAG